>WTSP01136504.1:0-10181 GCA_025331215.1 Actenoides lindsayi | reverse complement strand
CTTCTTACCCTCAAGCAGATGAACACTCCCACCCAACTTGGTGTCAGCTGCAAACTTACTGAAGGTGCACTCTATCTTCTCAGCCAGATCATTGATGAAGATATTACAGAGAACTGACCCCAGTTCTGAGCCCTGTGGGACACCACCTGTGACTATCTGCCAACTGGATTTAACTCCATTCACCACCACTCTTTGGGCACATCCATCCAGACAATCCTTTACCCAGCAAAGACTACACTGTCCAGGTCATGAGAAGCCAGTTTCTCCAGGAGAATGTTGTGGGAAATATTCTTAAATACTTTATAGTAAAATCCAGATAAACAACATTCACAGCCTTTCCCTCACCTACTAAGCAGTTTACCATATTATTGAAGGATATCATGTTGGTCAAGCAGGATCTGCCTTTCATAAGCCACTGCTGACTGGTCCTGGTTGTCCTGACTTGCCAAAATCCATACAAAAACATCCCCATGGTTAAAGATGCTGAAATAGTTTCAGCATATCATTACCTTTAATACCATAAGTCTGCACTTAGTCATTCCCCTCACAGTAGCAACAACACATACCTCACTACAAATGCAGAGAGAATCTTGTATTTGTAACAATCCACTTTGGAGGAAAGAAACTGACTTCCTTCCATCAGCTGCTACAGTAGTTTTGATTTCTGGTTAAATCCCCACCTTGTACATCTGAATATGCAAGGTGCTCATCTCCATTTATTCTTCATAATCTACTATCTCTTCAACGTAATAATAATAAAGTAAAAAGTGGCTAAGGACATGGCTCCATTTTCCAAATGAGTGTAGGCACCTGCCACCATGTTTCTAAAGACCATTAGAATAAAAATAAGCATCAGTGTTTTGGCAATTCTGCCTATATAGAACTTAAATAACTCTTTCAAGAAGGTTAACCTTGGCTATTGTCACTGTTTTCTTCACTTGTACCTGTTCATTAAACTGAAACTATCCACTGTTTCTTTTTACCTCATTTGCAGTGAGGCTTTTGTTTGAAACCAAGTTCTAGCACTGATCTGTATATAATTTTGGGCACAAGGTAAGAATTTCATGTCCTTTAACTTTCATTTTCTCTTCCCAGTTTTTTCTTACTATGAATAGCCAGAACTTGAATGCAGTGGGCATACTGTTTACCAGATGCTGGTACAAACACCTACAAGAACAGGGTCAACTTCTTTCAGAGGGATTACTACAGCATTCTTACTTACTTCAACAGATACAGCTATACAGCTTGGCCAACATCTGCTCTTGCTATTTCCATTCTTAACACAGAGATCTCCTTTCTTATGAAGAGGGAGACCACGTTGACAGACTGGATAATGGAGCAGTCTGGGTTTTTTTTTATTACATCTTTCTCTGTCACCTGGAAGACAGTAAAGGAAGGGAACCTGAGTGGTAATCCTGTACTACCACTTGACTTAAATCATGTTCCCTTCTGATCTCAAAAAAGTATGATACAGAAACAATTTTACGACCTCGGAATGTGATTGTGATTTTGAAAAAAAAAAGTCTTCACATCATATTCTGCTTCATTCATTCGCATTTAATGTCTGAAATCAGTAAGATGACTTGCAGAGTAAAAATAACAGAAAGCTAGAAGTACATAAATAAAAAAAAAAAGTGGGGTTTTTATAGTTTTGGGCTTTTTTAATGCAAAAATGCACGATTCTTTTCCATCACTTTTGATGAAAACCCTACATTTCTGAAGTCTATAACAATTTACTCAAGGATGAACCAGGAAAAACTTATGTTTGCTTAGGCCTTTTCAGACAATTCTGTCAACAATGAAGGCCCTTTTCCAAGTGTATTCTGTAATTAGCCACCAGAGTAGAAAGAAAGTTTACTACAATAAGAATCAGGCTCGAGGTCTGCAGGTTATCCTTGTAAAAAGGTGAATGAGATATGTGACAGGAGATTTCACTAGTTTCAGAAACATGGATCTGTGTGCATCTAGTGTAATATGAAAGCTCACACCTTTCAAACTTGGTATGTCTGATTTTAAAAATCCCTGTAAAGAAAAAAAAATTTACTTTTCCCATAATTTTCTGCAATAGATAACATAATCTCAATCAAAAGTATTGAGGGTTAGGTGCTTAACTTGTGAAGTTCATATATATGTCAAACAAGAGGCACCACATCTAGGCCAAGCACCTAGCCCAGAACACCAGGGATCTTTTTACATTTTGAACATAAATAGTTGACAGCAGAAAGGAGGCTGAGCTGGTTTCTTGCTCTGAGAAATCATCTCTATGGCCCCAGACTGAAGCTCTGTGGGAATTTTTCCATTGGCATCAGTGGGCTTTGGGTTAGGAAAGAAAGGACATGCATGTATAAGAGAAGGATACTGCCCATCTAACCAACTTAAAAGTGATCAAGCAAGTCTTCTCACTGCTGTTTGCACCTTTACAGATTCCTTCTATTGTTGTTGCAGTACATGTGTATCTAGCAGCTTTACAGTTGTGGAAACTGCAACTGGAAAGTAGATATCAATGACAAAGGGAGAGCTGTCATGCAGTTCTAGATGTCCAGGCTAATTACAACTTTGCATCACACAGGTAAGAAACCTGAAAATGGAGACCTGCAACTGACTCTCAGTGCTAGTGATTATTGCACATTTTCCTTTCTTTCTGTGCATGCCTTGTCACTTTATGTTGTATTTCTGTTGTGTAAGCTGTTGGTGTCTCTTACAGCTTGTCAGGCAAAATGTTTATGAGGTCAGAGCAACCTCTTTAGTACTACATCTGACTATATTTTCCATGTGTAAACCTGTCAATACCATTTTCATGAAATTCAATATTCCTGCATTTTATACAAAACCACAGAACATCAGATTCTCTGCTCTGATGTGTATGGGAGGCCTGCCAAGGACAGGGCTGATGAAACACAGCTTTAGACAACTTCCATCTGTCCCAGTCAAGCAGTCCACAGGGTCAGGTCTCTTGAGTTGGAAGATGCTTTTCTAAGCAGACAGCAAGAGAGGGTTAATATTCATGTTGATTAAAATAAACAAACCTGTAGGACAGATTGTAGTCGTGTATTTGAGCTAGACTACTGATTTTAGATAGTCCCTTTCTTAAGGGACTAGTAAGTCTTAAGAGCAACATGGCAAGATGAGTAAAGAATAAACAGCACAATTCCTTTCTGTACAAAGATTTTCACTGATGTTAATTTTTCAAATAAAAAAAAACCCCAAACAAACCTCCAGAACCTTTACTTTCATCCAGCTCACTGAATGTCAAGTAGACAGCACAAAACCAGAAAGGTAGGAATGAGAACTTCAATCCTGACTAACTTCTGCATGCCTGCCCATGCAGGACACTGCATCCTCCTTGGGCAGTTCAGTAGGGCTGTGATGCAATATATGGCAATCAGTCATTTAATGCAGAAAAGTTAAGCTAGAGCTATGTAAAATTAGGGCATATCTAGCTCAAGAGTAGACTCAGAGGACGATCTGTTTGCTTTCGGAGACTATTATGCTAAAAAGGGGGCAAGCATGATCACATTCTCTTGTGTAGGAGGCAGAAGGTAACACTCATACAAGTTCACACAGCCTCTGCAGTACTATGATCTAGACCCCTGTTAATATCCTCTCTCCTGCAGAGGTGGCTTCTACCTTCACACATTGACATTTTAGAGGGATTTAAGTGGAATTCCAAAATTCTATTCTTTAATCTTTCAGAAGCTTACACATGGACTTCCTGAAGGTAAAATCAGGGTGAAAGGTACAAGACATCTGTGTCCTATGTTTCTGCATGAAAAATTCCAGTAGTCTTTAACCTTGTTCTATGGTCATGTGATGTAGAAGGATGTCGGAAAATCTGTGGATTTATTTAGTTCACTTACTCCACTGCAAAAGAGACCAATTCAACACAGAACTGTTCTCATATTCCAACAACTACTGAAAAATAAGAGAGGAATACCTTTAACCACTGTGCAATAAATCCTACTAAAACCAATTATAAGTCGGTCAAGAAGAAGAGTTTATCAACACAGAGATAATCTCTCTTCAAACATGAAAATGTTGAACTCATGAACAGCCTTGATAGTAGTGCTCTCCGCAAGAATAACACTCAAAAAGGCAATATTTGGGTTTACGTAAACAGCTAGAGCTCTGGTTTGTCATTAGTCTGTCCTCTCCAAAAGCCTAATTTTTTTGTTTGTTTTCTCAGAAAAAGCCTCACAACAATCTCACAACTGTAGAATTTCACTGACTGCCTCAAATAATTTTAGCAAGATGAAGGCAATTTTACTTGTCTTATCTGTGGTAACTGCCAAAACCAAGCAGACATATATTAAAGTTTCACAGCCTTAGCACAGCCTGATGAGAATTGCTACAGAGTCAGGAAACATTATCACCAGTTTGCAACCACCACATAATACTTAAGCAGGAACAGATTTCACTTCAGTAATTTCTACTACAAATTTTGTAATAATGAACACTTCATCAAAATGTCTCTAGAATACTATAAAACTGATATCTACATTCAAGTGTCTATGGTTGACATTGCAACAGCAAATGTATGAATTACTGAACACAGAAAACCTGCAAACGAACACAATTGATTCCACAACACCAGCAAAGAACTTTGCATCCTCAAAAGGTATAGCCAGCCCTTCAATACTATTGTAACTGCATTAAGGAAATCCCTTCTGACATCCATCTTACTAAGCTGAAGTTGACAACAAACCTGAAAAGAATACTGCTTCTGAGAAACAGACTCAATCTTCGAAGGATTACCATGAACACCAGGTATTATGAGGCAAAACAAATTGGCTAGCATTGCATGGCACAGGCCTTGACTTGCCTATCTGGAATCTTCAAAGTCATTGAACAATCACAACATGTTATAAGAAGATCATAACTTGAAAGAAATGTCTCCAGAACGCTTCTTGCTGAATTTCAAATATCCCTAACCTCTCTAAATTTTTCACCAGAGGAAATGTTCTCACAGAACAAGAATGGATAAACCAGAACATGTCAAAGCAACAAAAGCAAACAATGTCAGAGCAGCTCCATTGCCTCTACAATCAAGATCCTATTCCAGTGAAGACATCAAAATGTCTGGAACCAGACATGCTTATCCTGAAGCATTCTTTCAGTGACCAAATACCCTTTGGGAAACTGTGTGAGCAAAGCTAGCCAGCCTAGCAATGAGTTCCCATAAATGATTTCTAAAGGAACTCTGTCTCTAAGGTCTGAATCCTCAGCCTCAAGGGAGACATATAAAATTATTTAATTCTTCAGCAGGAAACTAAAATCTGTAATTACTTAATGATAAAAATCAAACTGAACAGAGACATGGATTTTGTGCCTCATTATGTTTTTCCTGCTACTCTCTTATATATGGTGCCTACCACCTCTTGCCTTTTAAAGATTTTTTCCAGCTCAACAGGCACAGCTATCCTGTTGTCTCCAGCAGTCTAATATATGCATATAGTTATATAATACTGAGATCTGATCTGCTTTTTAGCCTGACTTACACTCCTCCTTATCAGATGTTGATGAAGGAATTCAGACTTTTGAAACACGTTCACTTTCACTCATAACAGCAGATCTGGAAAGCCCAATCCACAAATCTGCACCCTTGCAGGATCTCATCATCGGTCAGCATTGCTACAGACATTTTCCAATTGTACTTCTTGTATAACTTTCCGTACATATTTATGTAAATATCTGCTCAGCCTGGTAGTGCCTGTAGGCTCCCTTGAGAAAGGCAGAGGTAAACAGTGACTCTCTTGGGCACTGTCAGAGGCTGGATAGTGAGCTAGAAGGGTGTTTGCTCTCACTCAGTACAGTCACTCATTCTTTGATTCAAAATTCATATGCCAGCAGGGAGATGCAGAGAAGAGAATGAATTTCAGAATCATCGACATCCCTTGCCCTGCTGTTAGCTCCTCCTTCTGTCTTTTTCAGCAGAAGATGGGAGTGCATTGTTTATCAGCTCACAGACACAGTGTTCTTCCATCTGTGAGGACAGTGGCTTTGTTCCAGAAGACAAACATAATGAAAGCAGAACACAAATTGCTTGATCTTATTCATTAATATCATGAGCTATTATGAGGTCATGAATCACGAGCTATTATTATTTGGTTGCTGTCATCTTTAATTAAATTTTCTCCAAAATGTACCTTGTAAGTAATCAATGTGCCAATTTTTTTTCATCTGTTTCTAATGGAGGAATAGCTCTTTTTAAAACTTAGAATTGAAGTGGAGGTGCTGAAACAAATTTTGTGAAATGTAATTTAGTTTAACTGATGTGTTTTACAATGTTCCTGTAATATCAACTACTAATCAAACCACTGAATGGTGTCTGTATTCTGATGTGAAATCATAGATGTTACAAGTCTCTATCACTTCAATGAGTGAGACACAAAAACCGTGTAAATGGGATGCTAAATTATCTCATGAAATGTACTTTGCCCAGCTTTTGTCTCTCAAGAAAATTTGCTTCAGATTAAAGACAGCTAACCAAGAATTTGGAAAGAAGATTTTTATTTTTCTCATCTGGGAGCTTTGAAAAATCAACGTCTTAGCTTCCTTTTCAATGCCATATGGAATCGTTAGTCACATTCTACTTTTGCTCAGTAGCAAGACAAGTTGGCTGCCCAGACATCAACCCCAATTACTATAAGTCACTGTGCATCTACCAAGGCAATAGAAGAAATGTTGTAATAGCTGTCTATCATGAATCCTTTCTCTATTGTCTTTAACTTTTTTCAAGAAAAAACACCAGCTTGACTAATCCTGTCTATATCATTGGCATCTTCAGCATGTTTCTACCATACACACCCTCTGCTCCTGCTCAGGTCTGTGTCAGTTTCATGACGGAGGAAGCAGGCTGTTGATAAGCACTTTAAAAGTGATGGATGAGATTTTCAGTGTGACATTTTAAGAAGTACCTACTGGAGCTGGGCACACATTTTTCACTTGAACCTACTCAGGAACGGCAGTGGAAAGCAAGGAGTGTCCTGCAGTGAAGAAGACTGAAAAGTGATGCTGGTTATTAAGCCAGCTCTTACTAGTCACACTGTCTCTGACACAGCCTTTTGCCTGTTCCTGCTAAACATTACACCATGAATTTATATCTACTTCAGACAGGCAGATTGGTTTTCAGCTACTCTAGCAAAATCTTTGTAAATTTTGAATTACTCACCTCCCAAACATAATTTAATATAAAGCTTCCCTTGTTCCTTGACATTCTGAAAGAGACAGATTTTCTACTTATTTTGGCAATGTTCAGCTGTGGACAACTCTTCCATTTCTTCTCAGAAATCACAAACCTTATGGCCAAGTTTCCAGTTTGTGCAAAACATCCTAATCCTGTAAAATGTAACATCATGGTGGGAGTTTCTATGAGGTGAAGAATGTACTGGACCTTCTTCCCCAGTCCAAGATAACGTCTCTATGATGAGGAAACTTGTCATCTGGCGATGGAGTATCATGTTCTGGAAAGGCAGGACCTAGCAATGGCCACTGGGTGGAGTCCGTAGCCAAAGCAGTTACTTAAGTAGCTGTGTCCAGGTTGTGTGAGTGTTGCATGAAGTGAAGGATGAGTTTAGTAAGCAATGAATCCCCTGCGTTCCAGCTGATCCTCAGAGATTAGAGGGGCTAAGGACAGCTGGACTTATTTCTTAACAGGCATGCCAAGTAGGATGTGTCGCTATAGGTCTGACACCAAACACATGCTAACAGCCTATTTGCTGTAGGTCCAGTTCCCTTCCAAGGGAGACATCAGATGCATGAATAGCACAATTTAAATGTGACTATAAGTCTGACACCAGATTGATGAACAGCCTGTCTGCTGTAGGTCCAGTTGAATTCACAAGAAGCAGTTGGATACACGAATACCATTTACATTATTTACACTTGCAACATACACTGATTCATTGAGACAGCCAGTAATAAATACAGTGAGCTGCAGAAATCTCTATATACCTCAAAATACAATTGTATTTACAAATGTAATCTCCCAGGGAAAAACAGAACGCCACAAATGTGTGTGCAGCTGAGGCACAAATCTAACCAAAAGGGATCCCTTCTGGGATGGGCAAGGAGGACAAACCCATCCATCTGTCCTCATGGCCTTGGTGTTGAATTCTCGTGCCACAAAATTAGGTCCAAAGAGGACTAACATTTATACTTCAGTTTTCTGTTAATGTGTGAAATGTGGGAATGGGACTGTAGGCAAATCATTGAGTGGGCTCACTAGTTGCACAAACATTCTTTGGTGGGTTTTTCATCCTTGATGTCTTGTGCTGGGAACAGGCAATTGTCTTAACCGTCTTCTGCTGGGAACAGGTAACTGCTGCTATAAGCAGGAGAATGGGCAGGCCAGGACCACACTTGGCCCCACTCCACGTTCCTTCTCCATGTCATCACAACACTGACCACTGGATCTCCACCCCGGTCAGTGTTCTAGACACTAGATGCTTATCAGTAGTGATCAGTTTCGATTGTTTGCACTTTCTGCTTCCAACAATGAACTCTTTGGTAAAGTCTGAGGGGTATGCTGAAGAAAGTTGACTATCTGTGGTATCAACACCACAATTCCTTGGGGCTTGCAGCCTGATTGTCACAATTATCAATTTTCATTTGACTTATAAGTTCCATGCTTCTTTCATTTGACTTATAAGTTCCATGCTTCTTTTTACAACCCTTGAAAATAAACCTGGGTGCCAACAAGCTTAACTGCCTCTCTGTCAAACCTTGTCTTATGTTCTTAGGTCTTCATAGCCACAACAACACTACCACACTAACCATTCAGAGCTTTTTTTACCATATGGTAGTTATCTTAATGTTTGTCATATGCAAGCACTAGAAATACAGCTAGTCCTGAATGAGTCACAAAAACTGAGCTACAGCTCTATGAAATGAAACAGATAGAAACTTGAGTGCTATGTTCTTCATTTTAGCCCAGGACTGAAGTGAGATTTATTGCAGCTTTGAATTATGTGCTGAAGGATGTGGAACACAAAGTCTAGTTCTGCTAGATAAGTCAGTCCAAATAAGTGCACTGCTCATAAAGAAAGCACAGTGTGATTGAAGACAAGCTACAGTTTTTACTTCAAGGCTCCCTAATTCAGGCCCCGCAAAATAGGTGGTATGGAGTATGTTTTTTCAGAATTGTTTTGGCAACTAACACATATGAGCATCTTAAGAGATTTGTTTTTATGCAATTATGTATTTATAAAGAGGAAGACAATATTTATCTTGTTGTTCAGCTCATAACTAGGATTCTAAGGGTGCAGACCCACTCTAACTCCAAATTATTAATACTGGTTTTCTTTATTCATGTTGCAGGAATGTTAACAGATCAGTTTCACAAATCTACTTAATGACTTAAGGCCTCTTTATGTTCATGTGGTTTTTGCTGTAAATTATTATTTCTAAAAATATCTTTCATTTACCTTAAATAAGTGTTAAATGTTTGGTCTTATGAGTAAAATAATTTCATCCAAGGGTAAGGCATCCAGACACACTGCTTTGTTTTGTAATTGATGTTTTGCCAGGTCTTATCAACTAGGGTGATGCCTCAATATTTAAACTAAACATCAGGATAAAATTAAGCCAGGATTAACATAAAGTTATATTTTAATCTAACCTCTGCCTCAAGAAGTGGCATCCCAAATGAAGAATTACAAAACTGATTGGTATGCTGTCAATAAATGCCCCAAAAATACATCTCTAGAATGTGCAGGAGTGCATGTATGGTTTCATGACCTCAGCAAGGGAAAAATCAAGATCTAAGGATTTAAGATCTGCATTCATAGGTGTGAGAAACAAGGACAGACTGTTCCACCTGGAGAGCTCACAATCTGGAGTCAAGACAAGATATATAGCAGATAAAAAGATAAATATATAAATTAACAATCTTGAGATCAGGGCAGGAGGGGCATAAGGAGTGAACATTTGTGACTGAGAGGCACATCTAAACAAACAGCCTTAAATTATGAATTAATTATAAATTACTTATAGTCTGAATCTGACTCCTTTCCTGAATCACTCACTTAAGGACACAGTCAGAGCTTTGATCTCCCCACGGGAAACCATTAAAATACTCATGCCCAGCTCTGCAAATTCTGGTCCCAGGTCTTTAGTCTACTGATATACAAAAGTAAAAGGAAAAGGGAAAATAAGGCAGGGAAGAAAAAACTGAAAAAAAATTT
>WTSP01136503.1:0-10187 GCA_025331215.1 Actenoides lindsayi | reverse complement strand
GTGGCGGGTCGCGTGGGGGGTGTTGTGATTGGGGGTGGGGTGGGGGGGGGGGGGGGGGGGGGGGTGGGGGGGAGTGGGGGGGGGGGGGGGTGGGGGGGGGGGGGGGGGGAAGAAAAAAGGAGAGATATTCTCTACTACATTATGCAGATTATGCAACAAAAGAATATTCTTTTTATCTGGATCCCATTCATCATCAATATAAAGAAAATAAATAAGTCAAGAAAAATAAATACTTAAACTGAAAAACAATGGAAATAATATTTTTTTATTATTAAAATCCTACGATACCACATAGAGATCAAAATTATGTTGAAAAAACCCCATAACTTTGGGGTACCAGAGTTTTGCTGGTAAACATGACACAGAAAGAAAAGAAGAAAAACAGCTGAAGAGTATAATCCTGTTGAGTATATATGTGTGTCGATGTAAGGGTGTCAGAGATGATTGCAATGAGAGTGTTTAGAAGACTCATAAATCAGGCCAGTTAAACTCTTAAGCTTTACAACAAGGACATTAATCAAAAATATGCATCAGTAATGATTAATTCTTAAACATCTCAATTGTTACCACTACATATAAAGAACAGTCTTTAACAATCATATTCCAATTTAGTTTAAAGTAACATTCACATGTACCTGTATAAGCATTCGTATATAAGTATGGCTGATTCTGTGCATTAGCACAGAAGGCTATTGGCCGTAATCATCTTAGATACAAAAATCAGGTAATCAGGTCTAAGAGCTCTTCACGAAAGGAATGTTAGAAGAAAAACAGGAGACTTTTTCCCATTATCCCTCAACTCCCAATTTAAGGTCTCCTTTTACAAAATGTTTGGGTTTCTGTACACTCAGCTAAGTTCTGCTTCACACAGAAAGTTTTATGGCAAGAGCCTAAGAGGTCATGATGAGCTACAGCAGTGTTAGCATAAGGGCTTAAAGTTTATTCCCAGAGATGGTAATACTATTTTCCCTGGAACACTGGGTAAAGAAACACATTGTTCCCCAGCTATTTATATCAGTGTATGAACATTTCACATTTTAACAAGCTAATATGAACTAAATCCTGCTTAGTGTACTTCCATTTTTAAGCAAGAAACAGGTCTCTGTTAAGCTCCACAATCATATCCACCCTCACAAGCTTTCTCTATCTTTCCTATGGCAAATGACCAGCTTCTGTAGTCTACATTCTTGTATTGCCTAATGAGTAGGTAGAATTTGGACTACCAGTTCAATTAAGTGTAAATCATGGTCCACACCACTAGATTACACAGACCATAAGTTTATCCACTAGCAATTTCTAAGGCAAACTATTGCACTGTGAATGCTAAGACAGGGTTAAACATGCTGAAATTTTTATTTTTTACAGACTTAAAAATGGAAGGTCCTTGATAAAATGCGTCTAAGACACTGAGCAACAAGAGTCCTTCCTCATAAAATGGACATGAATCAAGGTTATACTGGATGATTGGACTCTCAAACTGTAATATAGATGCAGGCTTTGGGTTACACAACATAAAAGACAGGTATTTTTGAAGCAGGATTGGTCTCTACAAGCTTAACTCCTGAAACAGAAATCAAAATGCATTAGGATGTAGTTAGACACTGAAGGTACTGAAAACTAACATCCTGTGAAGAGTTAGATGCGTGAAAAAAACTATTACTAAGGGAGATGATAAGCAGTACAAGTTTCCTGGAAATAACAGGAATGTTTTTGAACCTTCTTTTATAAAATAGACACTTGGACCTGTGTTTCATGTTTTTTGAATAGGTTCATTAAATATACTGATACTTAGATAGGTGACAACTGCCTTCTTATCTACCTATATATTAATTAAATTAGCTGTAAAAGTATTTTCTAAGATTTACAGCTTGTGTTACCTAAGGTCCAGGAACGTCTCTTTCTACCCCTCCCCGTCCCCTTCTCTCTCTCCAATTTTCATGGGACATATATGCCATCCCATTGAGTTCCTAGGGCTGATTGACTGTCATATTCACACCTTATAAGAAATTCAGCCTCAAACACTTTTTAAACTTTCCTAATGTAGAGAAAGATACCCAGGGGTTTCTATATGCCCTAAAGTTTAAGCAGCAATTGGTTTTTTTTGTCTGTGTGGTGGATTGGCCACATCTGGCAGCCATGCACCCACCCTGACACTTACGCACTTCCCCCCTGCCTGTGGGACAAGGAATAAAATTGTATGAAAGACCAGAAGGTGATTTGGAACGTTCAGCATGGGCTTACAAATGGCAAAATATTCTCTGTTAAGCTGCCAGCCTTCTGCAATGAGGTGACTGTCTGTGAGCATAAAGCAAGAGCAGTGGCTGCTGTACACCTTAACTTTAGAAATGAAAGGTTTTTAACACAGTTCGATCTTAGTGTAGCAAAATTGAAGAGATATGGACTTGAGTAGCCAATAATGTGGATGGAAAATTGGCTGGACTGTTGGGATCAATGGGAAGTGATCAGTGGTTAAAAAAGTCCAACTGCAGCCCATTCTTAGTAGCTTCCCACAGAGATCAATACTGAGAACTGGTTTATGTCTTTAATAGCAATCTATATGTGGATATAGCATAGTCTGTCAGCAAGTTTGCAGAGGACACCAGAAGAAGCATTGATACACTCAAAGATAGGTCTCAAAGACAAGTCTTCTACTCAGAAGAACCTCTACACACTGGAGGAATGGGACAACAGGGATCTCAAAATGTTCAGTAAAGGAAAATACAAAATTCTACAATGGGGACACAATAACCCCATGTGACACTATAAGCTGGAGGAAAATAAATAGAGTGCAGCTTTCCAGCAAAACATCTGGGGCCTTGATAGACAACATGTTGAAATCGATTCAGCATGACCTTGTGGAAAAAAAATGGCCTATTGGACTGTATTAGTGACAGTACAGCCAGCAGGCAAAGGGAAAAGATTCTTCCCTTTTATTTGGCACTTGTAAGACTTTATGTAGTATATGATGCCTAGTTTAGAGATCCTTGGTACAAGAAAGACATCAATAAACTCAAGCAAGTTTAGCTGAGGTTGACCAAGATAGATGACTGTAAAGGAAAGGTTGAGAGAGCCATGTTTGTTTATCCTTGAAAGAAAAAGTCTAGGGATAAGATCTTATTTCTTTCTTCAGACATCTATTGGACAGCTGTAAGGAAGATGGAACCACACTGTTTACAGAGGTAGACATTAGAAAGATGAGAGGCAATGGACAAAAGCTAGAACATAGGAAATTCCAACCATACATTAAAAAAACCCACAACAAAACGAACAACAAAGTAGCATGAGATGGTCAAACACTGGAACAGTTTTCCCAGGAAGGTTATGGAATCTCCATCCTAGAAAATATTCAGAGCTCAAGCAGAGAAAATCCTAAGCAATTTGATCTGACTCTCCAGCTCTCTAACTCTCTCTAACTGATAAAATGACCTCTAGACATGTCTTTCAATCTACATGATTCTATGACTGCCTCTTACATAATTTTGTTCCAAATCTTCGGAACAGTGAAAGAGCTTGAGATTCTGCTATCTCGTAAGCAGAGATCCCCACTGTAATACTTTATTAATTTCTTTAAGTTTGTTTTCTGATGGAATCATTTAAAACCTTTGAGAGCTACATATTTAGAGATAGTAAAATGTCAGTGGTTTTTAATTCTGCAGATGGAGGTAAATATTTTAACTATGAAAATATAAACTCTGTTTCATGAGGTATTTATGTTTTATTTTCATATCATTAAATTTGATGGTAGGGGAAATGTGTCAGTGATATAAGTAAGTCTAAATTTATTCAAACAATATCAGTATTTATTTTCTCTTTGTAACTATAGAGAATGCACACCCATATAAGCATCTATATTGGTTGCTCACCTCTAGTGGTTAGGCTTCATAAGCTCTGATTGATTTTCCTCCATGGGTCACAAAGAGGTAAGCAAGGTAAGCCAATGTGGTCCTAGTCCACAGGTTGTCATGGGTCAGTAGTAAGGCTTTGTATAGCAAACTACAGAAAGATCATTGTAGTGAATTTCTTTTATCAGTTTATTTTGCTGTAGGAACTATTCTAACTAGAAACTGATCTAAAAGCTATTTAGATTTTATTTTGTATTCATCCCTTGGTGGAGGTTCAAAATAAAAAGTGATGAGAGCTCAGTGATTACGTTGCCATCTACTTGGAACTGGCAAGCTTTCTGTTAGAATAGAAAAGAAAGGGAACAATTTTATTTTTGTTAGAAAACTTAGTCCAAGAGCAGCAATGGCTCAAATAGACACTGTGTTGAGGATTTTAAGATGCATACTGTCAATAGAGCAATCTAATGCCCCCATCATGTTATCAGTGTATTTTTCAAATCCTGACAGTAACATTTCATTTGTGTCTCAGTTAAATTTGAGCCAAGTGCATTTCATCTATATGCTCATCACTCTTGGACAAAGTGGTATCCGAGTGAAAGTACTGTACCTATCTCTTGAGAAGAAAACAGAGCAGAGTATCTTCTGTATGCATTACTGCTATCCTGTTTCATGACTTCTCCCAATATCCTGGGAGGAAGACACGTAACTGTGGCCCCTGAGGTGCTGTTTGAATAATAATGCACCAGTTTTTACCCTTCTGAAACATCTGAAGGAAGGTAATAAAACAAACAAATATGTACATACCTTTTGAAGCTCACATAATGATGGCCTGGAATATGAAAAATTAAAGTTCACTGTTACTGTTTTATTGTTATAATAATATAATGAAAATAATCATAGGTAATACAAGTTTTTGTGTACTTTCTGACCATGAAGACCTTTTATAGCTTCTGGCATGGATATTTTGCATGCACTGCAATCTTTCCAATTAAGTTTTAACAATTATTACAGAAAAAATAACTTAAAAGTCTGTAATAATATATATCTTTATAAGACTGATAAATATAAGTTGATTCCTGGTTACTTTTGTACAAATAGCAGTCCAGATCCTCTACAGTTTATATCAACATAGTTTCACAAGACTGTATCAATTTAAAAAAGGTAAAGGTTTGAACCAACAACTTGCTTAATAGTAAACTTCCCAGTCTTGCTGAACAGTAAAACAATAATATATTTTTGGGTATAGATTTAGAATGAAAATCTGTGTCCTTTGAAATTACCACAAAGCTTCCACAAATGCCTGTGTAGTCAAGATATCTCTCACAGTTTTAAAATTTTGTAACCTTTAAGTTACAAGAAAGATGTAAATCCTCTGTAATATGCAGACTTTTTTATCCCTTATGAGGATCAACATCACTATTGTGAAAAATTACATAATTCCACACACATCATTATCAATCATTACCTTAGAGAACTAAAATAAATTGAAATACAAAATTCTGATATTGGTATTGAGCTCCATCTTTCATTCTCTGAAAGTTATAATATTGCTGTTGTGACTATGGTTAGTACAGTCCACCCAAGTAAATAATGAAATATAGCAACATATAATAAATATAATAAAAGTTCATTTTCACCAACATATATGATGATTCCTATTTGTTCTGTGTAACATAACTAAATATACATCATTATTTATTTTTTCATTCCTCTCAGGAATCCATTTTTATTTTAACATGACAAATCAAACTGCATTTTTAGGAGACGGAGAGAGTAGAGAGAGGGAAGATACTTGTGCGTTCATACCTTGTACTTCTAATATCTTCATCCTTCTGGGACAAAAAAAAAAAAAAAAAAAAAAAGGTCTGAGCCCCTCTGATTTCTTCATTACTCACTTACCAAGTTCATGTGGTCTGTCCAAATAGTCAGTAAACAGAAGCTGAGCCAATCCAAGAAAAATGGTATTATTCCAGAGTTTCATGTGACAGTTCTTGAGATGTACTCATTCTCATCTGTCAAGTTCAGATTTCTCCTCTTCCTGGTTGGTTTTATATCATCAGGTTCCTATTTGGGATTACACCGTGTTGTTAAGACTTTTCTGAAAAGTAAGAGTTAATATATAAAAATGGAGTAAGTATTTGTCTCAGCTTTCGTGTCTATGAAGAATTAAAATATTTCTGTACTGCATATGTTTCTTTGATTATTTCATGTAGCAGTATATATATTTGTAAATAAAATTCCAGTTGATGTACACAGCCATGAAGCTTTTGAGAAGGTGCCTGAGCAACCTGGAAAAAGATTTGTCTTGCCTAAATTCAGATGTCTAAAGTGTAAGTCCTCCTATCTGAGCTAGGGGGTAATTGCAGTTAATGGAAATGTAAGACTTAATTCAGTTGCTCAACCTGATTATTTGTCTAGTGGTATTTGAGATGTGCTGGGATCTCCTGCTTGTGTTCTTGCAGCCACACATTAGGTCCTGGGTCCTGTGTTTGATCTGCCAACCATCTTTGGGTCTCTTTGGTGTGCTAAGCTGTCTCGATGACACTTGTGTGGGTAACTGATTTGAAAAATAAAACTGAATTGCAAATATAGTCAGTAATGTTCATTTTACAATTCATTTAACTAAATGTAATTGTCCCCTTTAGAAGAAGTTTAATAACTCTTTGGTCTCTGCTTACTGTATTGACTAGATCTGATTCAGATGCCCACAGATCTTTATCATTTAGTGACAAATCTGCGCACACAAGTTTTGCAAATATGACACAGATTGACAAATATGATCTACAGAATAGCTATATGATTTTAATATACTCAAGAGGCTAGACAAAGATCTTAGAGCAGATCAGAGCAATATGTGCCATTTGTTAAATCTGCGTAGGTTTGTGACAGGATTTATAGGAAATTTTGCTGGATCAGCAGCTGGAAACCGGGAGTAATAAAATACATAACTCAAGTGGCAATAGAAGCTTATGTATAGGCAACTGAATCAAAATCTACGTACTTATTAACTATGATGACAAACTAGACAGTAACTCAGAGGTGAATACTTATTCTGAGAACATTTAAAGTGAAATGAGTGCTAAAGTCAGTGTCGTATTTGAGAGATTGAAACTAAGCAAAAATGGCACATTGTTCGGCAAGGCAGTCTTCTAAACTTCCTTTGAAAACTTTGTAACATTTCAGTGATTGTTAATAATTTTAAAGTATCCTAAGTCAGGATGACATTTCCATTGATTTTGCTTACAAATTATAAGATATGAATGTTCCAGTTCTATGTCCCAATATTATGCAATTGTGCAATTACACAGATGTGATTTTTCTCTTTCCTTGCACCTGAACATCATCATATTGTCTTTTTAATCATATTGATGCATTGTATTTGGCTAATTAATGTACTTAGTAAAGCTATAGTAAGTTCAAATATATGACAGCTTTTGGAGCTATTTTTTTGAAGTGGTTTATGGGTATTTTCCCCCACAAAGTTATTATGATAGGTAAAAAACCCCATACTTTGTAAAATCATGGATTCTAGTAATATATAGTCACTTGATTCTCTATATTACTGGAGACTGTAATTGTAAAAGAAACAACTTTTTATGATTCATATTAAAATGAAAGTTATGTTTATTATGTATTATAACGTATAGTAATTATATATTTTCATAAAGCACTCCATTACTTCCCATAGTGTACTAATTACTAACATATATATGCTAACATTTACAGAATAAGATTTCATACAATCTATTTTCCTCCAGAATGCTTCATGTTATTTATCAAGTATAAATAATATTTACATCCCTAAATAATAGTAAATGAAAACTGCCTATGTCATCTCAGCATCAAATTCTATCATAACCATTGCCCACCTCCATGATGCTTTAAATAGGATTTCATCCTTTGACATAAGGATGATTTTGATAGAAGGAGAGTGTTCCTGCTTCAGTATCTTTCACCCAAGGATCCTTGCTATATATACATAATTATCATGGCTATGTATACATAGACTGGTGACATAATCAAGTGTTCTTACCTCTTACCTCACATATTTCTATCCACATTCTTAATACATTTAAGGAAGTTTAATTGTTTTATACAATACAGATGTCTAAGTAGCAGTACATATATATATGAAATATTTAATGAAAGGTGTTGTGTTGTGTTTTTCTTTCCATGTAGCTGTATTATCTGAAAGTTTGTTACAAACAAAAACACCAATACAAGCAGTCAGAATATATTTTCTGAAACTAAGCACAAATATTGGTTACTTTTTGTTCATTTTTCAATTGATAGTTATCAGCCATAAGAACATATGCAACTCTTTCTAGCAGTCAATTTTACAATTAATGCTTCTGTTGTCCTAATTTTATACATGGTGTTTGTATAGCCCTTATTGGTATGGAAAAAAAAATCAAACAGAAAAAGGATTTTGTATTCCCACAATGTCTTTTACTGACAATATTTTGATGTAATGACAAAAATTTCCTAAATATTTTAATGCATTTGGAAAATGCAGTCTTATTATCTTTTTAATAATTTTCTGG
Organism: Actenoides lindsayi; assembly: GCA_025331215.1. Lineage (NCBI taxonomy): Eukaryota > Metazoa > Chordata > Aves > Coraciiformes > Alcedinidae > Actenoides > Actenoides lindsayi. Next base: position 1,801 of record WTSP01136503.1, on the reverse strand, counting down.
TTTATAGGATCAAAGGGGGAAAAGGGTCTCTGGGCAAGAATTAGCAGAGCTCATAAAAAGCATTTTAAACTAGATTCAAAGTGGGATGGAGACAAAACAGGGCTTGCTAGAGAGCCTGGGCACAGCATGTCACTGCTTGTGGTACAGTGGTAAGGTCATTCAGTCAGCTGTCTCAGTGAAAATGGGGGATGATGATCCATGTGGCCACAAAGACACAGGGGTTATTAACAGATTAGTAACCATGGAAGTAGGAATTAAGGCTTCTCCCTCTCAAAAGGTGGTGGGATCATTATCCCAGATGAAGTATGCACCAGGGCCATCAAACAGGAAGAACTGGAGGCCATAGCTTGCATGACTGCATGACTGGAGTGCTACAGTTGATGGCCGCCAACTTTTCAGAAGGGATAGGCAAGGAAGAAAAGGCCATGGTATGGCCCTTTGTGTTAGGTTGATATCACATTGGGAGTTTATTGAAAATCATCCAACCAGGATGAAAAGGCAGGTGAAATACTCTATAAGCAGTTGGGAGAGGTTTTGCTATCGCTCTCTCTTGTTCTTATGGGGGACTTCCACTTCACAGATGTCTGCTGGAAATACAGTATGTCAGAGAGGAGACAGTCCTAGACGATCCTGTTTAATATCACAGAATCATAGAATCATATATTCATAGAAGGGCTTGAGTTAGAAGGGACCTTAAAGATCATCTAGTTCCAACCCCCCTGACATAGTCAGGGACATCTCCCACTGGACCAAGTTGCTCAAAGACTCATCTAGGCTGGTCTTAAACATTTCTAGGGAATATCTTTATCAATGGTCTTGACAAGGAGATAGAGTGCACCCTCAGTAAATTTGTAGATGGAACCAAATTTGGTGGAAGTGTTGATCTACTTGAGGATAGCAAGTCTCTACAGAGGGATCTGGACAGACTGTGTCTTCACTGGGTCAGGGACTGAAAGCTCCAGGAGGCTGGAATAGGGTCCTGGGCCATGGACAGGTTGGGGAGATGCCACATGGAGGCTAATCAGAGACTCTAAGGATGGTAGTGCCCCCAGGGCCCTGACACTGATTATAAATTCATCTAATTCAGCAATTAATTATTTTTCCATCACAGGCACTGCATTCTCTTTTATTTAAATACATTGAAAAACCCTGAAAAAAAGCATATTGGTAGTAGCTAAACAGAAGCTCTTTAAACTTCTGTAAAACAGCATTCTTCTTATATCATACTCCATATTGTTACATGTTTAAAGTTCTGGTTAAATCAAATTTTGTCTTCTGGCAAACCTTCTAAGATTTCACTTTGTGACTTAAGGGAGAAAGGAAGAAAAAAGGTTTTGTTCTAAACATCTTCTGAAGTTCATTAAGATTACACTTAAAATACAACTAAAATATATCTTCTTCCCTTATTCTAAAAAACAAAAATCACCAAAACAAAACAAAACCACACCAAAACTACAATGTTGTTAGTTGTACTTGATTGATCATTCACTTTTGTTCATTGTTCTGCAGAACTGTAAATTGCTACTACCTCTGTGGATTTCCAGGAGGAAATATAGCCTTCCTAATCATCATTTATAGTTTTGCAGTTTAAAATTATCAAAAGACAGTTTGTCCTGGTTTGAGTGAGAACAGGACTAATTCTGTTCAGTAATACTTTTCAGCTCAGTTCTTTTAACTAACTGCACTTTCTGAAGTTAGCAGCCTGTTCTCACAGACAGTGTTTTCTTCTAGCAGTGATAACACCCCATGTTTAGAGTTACTACCAAGGCTTGGTATGCAGACCAAGGCCACTGCTGGATCT
>WTSP01136502.1:0-10192 GCA_025331215.1 Actenoides lindsayi | reverse complement strand
ACCCTGCTCTCCAGGCTTCAGTTACAATGATCAGCCAAGACACTGTGACTGCAACACACACACTGCTGACATACTCAAGAACCACAAGCCACCCCAACTCACAGATCCCTCCTTCCACCCTGATCTGGGTCATCTCTGGATTCAAATGCATACAAACCTAAATGCTGCCCCTCAGTCCCCATCCTCTGTTTCACTTGACCTTGAACACCTCCTTCTCTGCTCCCCGAGCACGGGCTTCATGGCCTTCTCCAGCTTGTTTGTTCCACAGACCAAACCCACAGACAATGGGAACAAAACCTCATCATTCGGCTCCCTCTACAGTTCTCCATTAGTACTGCAGGAAGTCTTGCAAAATCAGACACTGCTCGTCGCCTTTAAACGTTATAATTGTTAAGCGATTTCCCACATTTTCCTCATTTTTAACAACTAATGCGATGATAGAAGTTCTTCTTGTAACCTTCATTACAAAGCTAAATTTGAGATGAGGAGCACTGGTCAACATGGGCCTGTGTCCCACCATCCTCAGTGTAAAATTTTCTTTCTTCCCTCCAGTCTAAATAAAATAAAGTTCCCTCTTTTAGCTTAAACCATCACCCATCTCCCATCATCCTGTCCCAACAGGTCCTGCCAAAAAGGCTGTTCCCATCTTTCTGACAGGCCCATTGAACTCCTGAAAGGCCACCAGAAGGTCTCCCTGGAGCCTTCTCCTCTCCAGGCTGAACCTCCCCAGCTCTCCCAGCCTGGCCACCCAGCAGAGGAGTTCCAGACCTCGCAGAATCACTGAGGCTCCTCTGGCCATGCTCCAACAGGTCCCTCTCTCTGCTGTGCTGAGGACTCCAGGGCTGGACTCAGCATTGCGGGGTGTGTGCGTGTGTGTGTGTGTGTGTGTGTGTGTGTGTGTGTCTCCTCAGAGCATTAGGAGCAGAGGGGCAGGATCCCCTGCTGCCCACACTGCTGGGGGTGCAGCCCAGGGTGCCATTGACTCTGGGCTGCCAGCACACAGAGCCAGCTCCTGTGCACATTCTCATCCACCAGCACCCCCAAACCATCCTCAACAGGGCTGCTTCCCCAGCCTGTATTAATATCAGGGGTTGCCCAGACCCAGGTGCAAGACCTTGCTCTTGGCCTTGTTGAACCTCATATGGTTCACATGGGCCCATTTCTCAAGCTTCTCTGGGGAGAAGGTATGCATTTAGACCATCTGCTGTTTCTCGGGCATGTGTATGGGGCTTTCAGTTATGGTGCAAGGCCTCCAGAAGTCACTTTCTGGTCAAGTGGCTGGCAGTCACATAGGGAGGATGAACTCCCTATGCTTAGGAATGTGAGCTGCTTCTCCCACTTAGATAAGAATGTTTCAGCATCAAAGGTTGCACTTTCAGCCATCACCATGCTATGTTGCTTAAGCTATACATATGTTTTTAAGGCAAATTCTGTGTGCTAGGGCCATAGTCCTAGAGGCCAGCTGACATAGGCTGGCCACATCCATTCTTCCAAACTCTCCTAGCTGGCAAAATTGAGATGCCCCACCCAAATTGCCTGCTAGTTGTAGATGTTGGCTCATGCTAAATCCTGACTGATGGTTTCCCTGGACTGCTTACCAGGCTCAGGAACATGCTGACAGTTTGAGAGGGCAGACCCTTGTGTTCCAGAGCCTGGGAGTGTGGAATTACCAGTGCAGCAGCAGCTTCTGAGCAGAATTCTTTTTCACCTTGGCCCTAGGGCTGTCATTGATGCATTGCCTGAATTACGTCTATTTACACAACTGTAAGTGTGGGACTTACAAATCCAATGGGAAAGATTGAAAAGCCAGAGAAAAAGCAAAAGGTTCATGCAGTACCAGGGAAATGCTTTTGAATCTTGTTGGCCTTCAGATGGCAGCAAAGGATTAGAGAAAAGGGTAACAAAAACCCAACAGGGTACTGTCTTATGGGGCTGGAGAAAGAAGCAGCTTGGAAACAGGCAGACAACAAAGTAAGGATACTCAATGGGAATAATAAAAGACATTGATTCATTTATTTGCCTTATCTGTAAAATGAGAGTAAAAGTACCAGATTGTTACCTTCACTGTTGTTTACAGCATTTCCTCAAGAGTTTCTTGGCTGTGTGCTGGGATTCTGAAAAGTGGCCAGCTCTTGCTTTGACATCATTTGGTGTCCTCTAACTCTGCCATCTGTTTATCTCCAGATTGGATTAGCTAGTTTCTACTTGCCTTTTCCAAGTCAGTACTCCTTTTTCAGATGAAGAAAATTCTGAGTGCAGAACCAACACTTCTTAACAGATAATCTGTTCAAACACCAGGCTGGGAGTAATGTAAGTTCCTGAAGAGAGTCATCTGGTGACATTTTAATGCATTGCCCAAATTACATGTATTTACACAAATGAAAACCCGGGCCTTAAAAATGCAGTGGGAAAGACAGGAAAGCGAGAGGAAAAGCAAAACCACTCAGGTAGTCCTCTTTTGTCCTACAGCTACCACTGCAGAAGGGCACATTTCCTCTAGAACATACATCAGAAGTTTCAGCCCTGCGCAGAGGATACCAGTTCCCTAAATAGATGCCTAACATCGTTAGGTGCTGGGTGGTATCTTGCGTGGCCTTCAGCTGTCAGTTCACAAAGGTGTGGGTTTCCCTTATGGTCTGTGTTATATATGTAAGCCTCAGGGAGCTGATTTGGATACTCTAGGGTCGATTTTTGTGTTCAGGCAATACATTCACATAATAGATTATTTTGAATATGCTTGAGGATTGCACCTTCAATCTCTAAAAGAGGTCGTCTGAGCCATGTGAACCATGTTTTTCTCCTCACTAGCTTCAAGGGGAATCTTGGGGTGACTAGCTTCACTGCAGGCTGTTTTGGAGGCACTTAGTTTGCTTAGATGAGTCCTAGCCCCCAGGTAAAAAAAGCTTCAAGAAGACTACCTTAAGCCTCATGGGGTTTAAATATCAATTCCAAGCACGTGTTGTGGCAAAGTGGAAATTTTGCCATCTTTAAAAAGGTCAACTTTGGAGAATCAGCAAAGGTGTTGTTACATGGAAAGAGTGACTTCCCAACAGAACTTTGTAGAATCCTATAGTCATATTTTATAATGCGTCATGACATAGATTAGGGGAGTTGCCCTAGCAATTCATCCTCCTTAAGCAATTAAAGACAATTGCTGCAGCAAATGTCTTTGAATAGGGATCTTAGAAAGGGTGAGTCATCCCAACCTGCAATAAACTTCCGAAAAAGGTCAAAGAAATCACAGGTTTGTGTAAACTTCTCTCCATTGATTCTTACAGACTTGCAAAGTCACAAGCTGTGGCTTTGGCATCTAAACCCTATAGAGACATAAAACATTAGAGGAATGTTAAAATCTCAGGCTAAGTTCTGAAAAGCAATTGTAGTGACCGACATGAAAAGGTTTGATTATCTTTCTGAAGAAAAAAGTTTAAGACAGTTCCCTCTCTTCAGCCATCTTTGCATCCCAAGGAATTAATGAAGAATTGACTCCATGGTTGTGGTTCAACGGATCAAATGTTGATACTGACAACGTAGGCATTTTCTCCTGAGTTATTTCTCTTAATTCAGATGGCTACTATGCTGCACAACAGCCCAAATCATGGAAAGCCTAACCTGGTCAATCATTGAGTCCATCTGGACAACTGTCTCAGAGGTTGCTAACTGCATGCAGTATTTATACCTAGATGACAGGAATCCCAGACAATACTAATTTTTCAAGGTATTTTGTGTGTCCTTGATGGCAGCAATAAGTCTTTTATTTGCTTCCTTACAAAATCACCTTATGAGAAGATGTTGGGTAAGGCATCTCCATACAGTTTGCATTTATATTTGTCACCAGTGTTGAGTCTAAAAGAGAAAACTCAGGAAGTAAGTTCACATAAATGGCTGAAACCAGCTGTGATGACAATTACAAATAAATATGGATAGGAAATAGCTAAAAACAGATAACCAATTAAGAGTTAATAGCATATAATTTATTTTATTTTTTTTATCTATGTAAAACTGCAAACTTAGAGCTACACAGTCACCTGGGTAGAATTCACATTCACTGAGACAATTCTAGTCTTGCTGGTACAGTTATTTGTCAAGGTTTAGGGTCAGGGCCATCCACTAGATCCAGAACAGATGCTCTCTGTTAACCCCTTGCCCTTTCTGAAGAGGAAGAGGAAGGGAATTCGAAAAGAAAACTAGAACAGCTTTAATGAAAATAATCGTGATAAAATACACACATATATACAAAACCAATATCTAACCCAAACCCCTGATGGCAATTGGGTCACTGTCACCACTGTGGAGCAAGCACTGGGAAAGTCCCAGGCTGGACTCAGTGACAGATGGGGACCGGATTCAGGAGCTGCATTCTGGAACTGGATTCAAGAACACAGGGATCAGGATCAAAGGCAGAACAGAGAGAGTCCTCCTCCAATGCTGGCCATTGAAAAAGAGGCTTGACCCTCGTGATCCCTCAGCTTTACACTGGATATGATGTATATGGGATGGAATCCCTCATTGGATTAGGGTCATTAGGGTCACCTGTTCTGGCCACTCCTCCCCACAGGCCTTCTCCTTTCTGCACCCCCAAAGTGGTGCACAAGATTTAGCAGTGACCTTGGTCTGCACTCCCCAGTCCTTGGTGATAACTCTAAACATGGAGTGTCATCACTGCTGGAAGCAGACACTGTCTGTGAAAATCTGCTGTTAACTTCAGAAAGTGCCATCACTTAAAAGAGACTTGGCTGAAAAGTAAAATCGATGAACAGAGCTCAGACCAGGACATTACTCTAAAACAGAGATTAAATTGTTCCCTCTGAATTAGATCCATTCCTCTGACCTACCGTTAGCTGCCTAAAATAATTACTCTTTAGATCTTTATTATTGATCTAAGAGTTATCTGTCCTCCACAACTCTCTTAAAGTTAAATGGGCCACTCTTCAGAGGAGTGTGACTGCATTCATCTGATTTGGGATATCACTAGTTAGATGCTGCAATCTGAACTAGTCACCCAGGCAACTAGTACAATTCATAATGAGAGATGACCCTTTTCCAGGGCAGTTCAAGGTAGGTCAGATTAGATCATTTGATAGTGAAAAGGGTAAGCAGCACAGGCTCTGAGGCACTAAACATTTCATAAGGAGAATCTTCCCTCAAATACTGTATTTTTTTTTCCTTTCATTGTCTTCTAGGGAAAGAAAATTATTAAATCATTCTAAGCTTTAGGAAATACATTTCTTGACCACTTTACTCAGAGTATCCTCCATGTCTCTATTTCTCAGACTGGAGATGAGGGGGTTGAGCAGTGGAGTCACAACAGTGTAGAAAACTAAGAAGACTTTATTCAGTGCTCTTAGAGCCCTAGTTTTTGGCATGACATAAACAATTATTAAGCTTCCATAAAAAACTGCAATAACAAAGAGATGGGGAAAGCAGGTGGAAAAAGCTTTTTTTACATCCCAATGGTGGAAGACATTCTCAGGACAGTGGTGATGATACATATGTAGGACACCAAGGTTAGCAGGCAAGGGGGGAGTGCACATCATGATGAGAGGATGAACACCAACATTTCAGTCAGGCTACTGTCACAGCAGGAGAGTTTTCTCAATGGAGTGACATCACAAAAGAAACAAACGATAAACTTGGGACCACAGAATGAATGTTGTGAAATCAGGAAGCAAATTATGGCCATAACAAGGAAACCATTCATCCAAGACCAAACCACAAGCTGCAGACAGTGTCTGCTACTCATGACAGCACTGTAGCGAAGGGCTTTGCATACTGCTAAATACCGATCATAGGACATGACTGACAAGAGAAAACTTTCACTGACTGACAGGGAACCAAAGAAATAAAGTTGTGTGATGCGGTTGCCAAAATTAATGCTCTCGTGCCCAGTCAGAAAGCTGGACAATATCCTGGGCAGGATGGTAGAGCTGTAGCAGGTCTCCAAGCAGGACAAGTTGCACAGGAAGAAGTACGGGGCTTTGTGGAGGTGCCAGTCAGCCACCACCAAAACAAAAATGGGGATGTTGCCAATCACAGTCATAGAGTAGATCACCATGAAAAGAAGGAAGAAAAAAAAAATTGCATTTCTGGGATATTCCCAGATTCCAGGAGCAGAAATGTTCTGATGACAGTTTTATTTCTACATTCCCCATTTGCCAGGTATCAAGCCTAGAGAAAATGCATCACAACCTGGAATAAAGCATCAAGAACTCTTGATCCATCATCACCGAGTAATTAGAGAAGAAAGATGTTATTGCTAACATTGCATGGTTGTGTCATTCATTTTCTTTTTAAGAAGTTCTTGAACATTCTCCAGATAATAATTTATGAGAGAGAGTATTGTGTATTTTAAATTTTGTCTTGGATAACTTTTTCATCAAAATTGTTTTCTTGGGTGTGGAAACGATCACACAGAACTGCAGCAGGATTCCTTGATGACTTAGACTGTATCAGACCAAGACAACCAGTGGAAAATTGCAATATGATTGATTAGTGTTTGTGGATATTAAGCTTCATAAAAAAATGAAATATCCAGAAAAATGTTGAGAAAAATGTTGAATGGTGTGGCTTATCTCACTTGGCCATGCTTTTTGAAACCTGCAGGGTCAGAAAGCAATATTCCAGTCAACAGAAATAAGCGGTAATTTAGAAACCTTCAGGTAAAATAAAAAAGGAAAAGAGTCATTCTTGTGGGGGTGACTATTTCATCATCCAAGAAGAAAAATACTGTACCTGGGAAATAGATACTAAAGGAAATCTGAGAAGAAACGTAACTTTTATTTTAATGCATTGGTAATTATTAAAACTATCAATTTATCTTCTTTCTCTCCTCTCTCCCTTTTTTGTTTTTTCTTTCTTTCTTTCTGTTTTCAGGGGTTGGGAGGTTTTTTGTTCTCTTTTGTTTGTTTTGGGGTTTTTTTTGGTTCTTTCTGTTAAAGAGTTCCTTCAGAAGCTAAAAGACCACAAGGCTGAGGAACAAGAAAGTGATCTGCCAGGGACCTGGTCTTACTTGTTAAATTAAATATTGTTGCACACACAGTTAACCTCAGTGTAGACACACATATCTGGACATACTAATCCCACAGTCAGCATCCAAAGGAATTGAGCTGAACTGTAAGAGGATCTCCCTCCCTCTCTCCTCTCTCTCTCTCTCTCCCCACCCACCACCACCCTCACCCACCCATCACCCACCCACTACTGTCTTAGCTCTGAACAATCATATTGAAATATCTTCATTTCATTGAGACAGAACATCCAAAAGACTAACACTTCAAAATAGAATAAGAATTATTCCCGTTCCACAAACCATGTTTCAATAGAAAAGATTAGGGGAAAAACTCACACCTACCTTGCTGCGGGACAGTCTGCATTTGTAATTCTTATGGGCAGACTGCGGAAGATTCTACTGCTAAGTAGAATTCCTGCCCTTCTTATCCTAAGATACACTGTGCAAATGAAAAGTAAAAAAGTACTTAAGGAAGTTTGGTATTCAGCTCCACTGCAATGAGTATCTAACAGGTTGGCAGCATGCTTCTTTGTCAATCTATTCATCCTTCCTGATGAAATTTTCTTCATATCCTTTGTGCATTAATGTCCACCCTAATATTTTCATCCCAGACAGAAGGAGGACAGAAGACAGTTCTAAAAGCATCTTTTCTAATTGGACCAAAATTAATCTGATTTACCTCTTAGAAATGTGATTTCAGCCCAGTCTGATATGATGCATCCCCACTTGAAGTGTTCTCCCTCGGTAGCTGAATCTGGTCTCCCAGTGCATAACCCTTCTCCAGATGGCTGAGGCTCTGGTCTGCCTGCTCCCATACTGCTCAAAGAGGAATGTCCGTCTGGAACTGAGATGAGATGAGATGGGTCAGTTGTCCTCCTGCTTATTGTTCCTGCTGGAATAATAAGTGTCTCTTGGCATTACTGCATTTGGGAATTCAGCATTAATAACCACAGCACCTCATGTGGATGTCACTGTTTATACCAGGAGTGGAGAGATGCAGCAACACACGAATTCAGCAAGAGCAGGCAAAAGAAGCAACTTTATTAAATTATTAACCCGTTTTATATACCCTAGCCCCATAGGGCGACTGGTCAGTGATCACCCATCTCCTAGGGTTATTGGCTAAAGTTCTACACCACCTATTTCAAAATATTTTTCCAATGTACCATAAACAGAACTTAGCAAAACACCACCTGTTAGTCTAGCTTACAAAAAACATCCTACTGTTTTTCATAACACTGGCGAGAAAGGTAGGATTCTCACCGAATATTGTGAGAACCAGAGAAAATCCCTCTGCTAGCAGCTTTTCAGCACCTACAATAACCATGTCCTCAATCCTCACAATTTAATGGAGTTCTAAAAATCCGGTGGAGTCAGATTAGCATACTGGGGAGCTTTTTGAGATAAAAATATTCCTAGTAATGAAATCCACTGTGAAATGCCTGTAGTACAGAGACACACTCACTGCCCAATTCAGTGCAACATAAATCAGAGATAAAAACCCCAGGAAAGCAGTGGCTTTCTATCAGCACCCAAAACATTGTTTTCAGATAAACAGTAAGAACAAGCAAACAATAACATAATGCATACGACACATAAGGGAACACTACAGCATTTACCTCTGAAAGAAACACTAAGAAGACAGCGAACTGACACTGGTCTCAGAAACGACATCATTTAGGCAGTCTGTTTTAGTTTCCAATTTGTAAAGATGCTCAGGAAAAAAAAAAAGTTATAATCTCTCAATTAAGCAAACTGGAATTTGAACTATTCAGGCAATCTATCAGAGCTCTCATCACACTGGATGGTAGAGAAGTCAGGTAGTTGGAATCGCTGACTGTGGAAGGCAAGCCAAACAGCAATTCTCATAACTATCAGGCATCCAGAACAAGCAAGAGCTGTGTGCCTGCCTACTATGTTGATAGTATTTTAAACCACGAACCTGGGTCTGATTGGCTCTGATGCTCTCTGTGTTAGTATTTAGGAAAGGCAAACAGTTGTGCTCTCTCCTAGAGTAGATGCTTGATAAAGAGTGCGTGACTCTTAAAGATATACAGCAGAAGAGCTAAGCCAGGTAATGAGGAGGTGCCGTTGTAAACATTAACAAACAAAGAACTATTTAGGGAAGCTTGTTAGAACAATAAAGGGATTCTGATTCTATCTCAGCTGAGATCAGGGTCTGTGTCTTCAGTCACCACACCTGGCCAGAGCTGGAAGCATTGACCAAGAGCTTGCAAGAAAGAGCAACACTATCAGTCTCTGGAGGAGACTCTTGTCAGCTGTACAATCCAGGTGCCCCTATAAGGAGAACATCAAATGTTGCCCAAGCAAATGGACCACCATGGAAAAAGGTATTAAGTACCTGAGAGAATTAGCTGTGCAACAGGTTATTTATGGTGACAGGCTAGTAGTAAACCCTGATGCAATCCCACGCCAGTGACCCCTGTTGCGGAAGTTTGTGCAGAGTGCCCCATCAGCGTCTTCCCACGCATTGTCAACATTGGTCTGGGGAACAGATGGCAAGGCACCAACTGTGACAGAAGTGGCCAGGAGAGCACAAAAGTATGAAGACAGTGCTCTGGTCCTCTACAGGTCTGTGTAGAAGCCCTGGAGAGATCAGTGGAAAAACTGATTGAAAAAAATAGAGAGGAGGGAGAACAGATCCTATTCTCCCCCTGAGTGGACCCACGTTGAAGCTATTAGGAGAAGACGCTCTTCTTTGAGACCAGCTAACAGGAGCAGTAAATGTCATGATGTACCCTGGGGTCTCTCCTCCGTGCCTTTGGAGAGAAAATGAGCAGATGAGATGGAAAACCTACCTCTGCTCTACAGGCATGAGTACTCTACTTCCAAAGTAAAATGAAGAGAAGAGAGAATTCTTCCAGAAGGGAGGCTGCTCCAGTCCGCTATGAGTAGTCCTCTGGTCCAACTACATGGGCCTCATGTCAAAACGTGAGTAGGGGGAATGAAAATGTGGTGCCTGTAGTCAATACAAATCCTGTAAGCAGTGTAATTCCTGTGATCTACACATACCCTGTTAACCAGGTAAATCATGTGAACCCGGTGAACTACACAATCCCAGCTGCCAATTGTGGATGCTACCCTACCCTACCCTCAGAATTAGAGGGGCCCTGCCTCCAGCCAGGTGGAGGAGAGGGACAACAGAGTTTATTGGACTGTGTGGAT
>WTSP01136501.1:0-10201 GCA_025331215.1 Actenoides lindsayi | reverse complement strand
TTTTTTTTCCTAGAAGAAAGGCTACAGCAATTCCTTAGAAAGTGTTGGAACTAAATCCCAGTTAAGCCATAGTCTCTATTTTATGTATTTATCCAGCACAGAGGTCCCCAGATGAATTTGCAGTATAACAGCAAGGAAGAGTGTTTAATTTAGGGGTACACACTGTTGTGGTTATTGCATTGTAGATGTCTATGATCCAGGCAAACTTTTATATAGTAGTAAAATGTAAGTCGTATTAATGTTTCAAGGAGAGTGATCATACAGGTAGAAGCCAACTTAAAAGAAGGCATTGTCACTTGTCATGGTCTCCTCCTTACTTTTGTGACGGTGCAAAAGTCCCATAGACATGGGTTATAAATATGCAAAGCTTCTGCTAATTCAAAATGGCTATCAGCTAGTATGCCTTGCAGGAAGGCTAAAACCTTGCTGCTTTAAATCAAAATGTCGTGTCACATTCCTAGAGGCTATATGTGTGAAATTTGATAATGATGAGCTGCACTACTTCCCATATTTTTTCAATGATGCTGAAGGCGCTCTGCCCTTAGGGAAAATCATCCTGGATTTTTTATCATTAAGACTAACAGAAAAAAAGAAAGAAATTTAAGTAAAAATTAGAGAACACTAACAGAAGAGAAAGAGAGAAGAGGAAGTAGATACAGAAGAAGAATGGGGATGAAGGGATTAAAAGTTTGGGATCTGTTAGAGAGGGAAACAGCTGTGTCTGATCCAGTAAAAGGAATGGGAGAAAAAGAGTCCAGAGAAGCTACAAGAATCTACTGAAATGGAGGATCATGACTAACTCAGGCCTGCTAAAGAAGCTGAGGGAAGAAGTGCATACCTTTGTGTCTTTCTTTTGTCTTGCTTTGTCCTTCCTGTGAGAACAAAACTATTTTCTCCCTTGCTTAAATGTGCCTGAGCCTGTGTTCAGGCCCTAAGTTCACTTCACTTCACTGTTCAGATATGATTCTGTTTTGTAGTATGAATGAAGAATTTGTCTTTCTAGAATGTAAAGCATAGTTCAGATAGGAGACTGCTGTTTACTTAAAATTTTCTTTTGGGTCAAATGAGAGAAAGTCAAGACAATTTCTGGTCATATTTCCATCCTTGCAGTTTCATGATCTGTAAATTACAAACACAATTGTAACTATAAAAATCTTTCTGATTTCACAAAACCTCCAACTCCTCTCACCATAAGGGCAACAAGGCATCCTTTCCTTCAGATTCTGAAACTGGATCTAATGGTTTAAGTATTCCCAGGTAAGACTGCTGGGAGTTAATCAAGAAAACCTTCACTACTGTCCAGTCCCATCGAGACTCTTCTTATGAGTCTTGCAAAATTACTAGAGTTTAAAAGTACTATGAACACTTTCTTATAATGTTAATTGAACTATCCATATTGCAGAAGGGGAGGTGAAGAAAGATCATGGCTATATGCTAGCATTGAGTTAGAACTTATTTTTGTGCTTGCTCATGTCTGCAGTGAAGCCTTGGTCCAAAGTGCTCTTCTTAGTGGTTAGGTTTAGGGCTTAGGTTTGGGATGAAAGGCCAAGAGTTAGGGGTTTGTATTAGTGTTATAGTCATTAGATTTTAGGGCTGTGGTCATTAGAGTTTAGGATTATGGCTAAGGTGTTAAGAGTTAGGTGTTAGGGGCTAAGGGTTACAAGTTAGTTGGGATTAATGGTGTTAGACTTCATTGAGTCTGTTCTAGTTTTAGGTGGCCTCAGATCAGTTATCCCAGTAGAGTCTCTTACTACATGGACATCAGGAAGACCGCAAACTGTCTGCCCTATATTGGTCCAATGGTGTTTCTAATAGGCCTCACAAGATAGGAAGTGAGATCAGACTCAGGCTGATCATCTATGTTCTTGTATACTCATTCAACATGGCACAAAAAGTCCAAGCTGGTTTAGAACAAGCTCAACCTTTTTCCTTTGTTCTTTTATGTTATAGACAAGCTTCCAGATTTGAAACACCTGAAGTCACAGCAAGGTGAATTTAGGTTTCCGCACAGCCCAGGCTTATGCATAAAATACAACACCAAGATACTTATTCAGAAACAAAGTTGATTGCATCTACCTGAAATTTTAAGTCTTATTTTCTGCTAGGAGGCAGTAGGCAAACACAAGACAGGGAACAGCGTGATTAATTGTAGTTAAGACATGTTAGCACACCTGCTACCAGACTACTTTTCAGTTGTTACTGCAGAATTGAAATGTAATGAAGTATGTGAAAGACATAATAATACTTGCTTTACATCTATTAATGTGGAGCTTGCATGTTGATTTTTTTTTCCAAGTGAGTAATCACAGTTATAAAAGCAAGGGAGATACAACATTAAATGACCTTTTCCTTTATCTGAAAGGCTGTGCTTTAGTTTCATTTATTTTTAACAGTTTATAACTCATTATTGCATGAAGAATAATATATTTCTTAAACATGTTGTAGTGGAAATATAATATGAGAGATTACTGCGTTAATTTTCCATGTTGGAGAACTGGAAAGAGATTTTTCTGAGAAGCTATATGGTGGAATTGTGAGGTTCTACTATATTTTAATAACTGTGACTGGTCTCCTAGTGAGAACCATCATTTTACTAATAGTTCCCAGCAGGATATCCACGTAGGCTATATAGATTTGGAGGTGGGGAGAGAAGCTTTTTGTCTGAATTCAAACCACAGCAGGAGCCATCCACTCTTTGGGAACTAATTCCCATTTTTATTATTGCTATTTTTAATTTCATGTAATTGAATGGTGGTTAAACTGCATATAGATAGATACTAAAAAACTGCCTGACTTACTGATTCAGACTAGATAAAGTCACACAAAAGAGCCTCACATATGCCTTCAGATATATTTTCTTATCTCTTTGACAGCAACACTTTGAGGCATTTGCTGAGATTAAGACTACAGTTTATTGTGATTTTTTTTTTTTTTTCCTAATTGGAAAACTGTAATTCAACAACACTTTCATAACATCTTTTAAGTTGCAACAAAAGGAAATCTTCTCCATGTCAAAAACTGAGTTCCTGGTCAGTGGGAGAAGTCAGACCTGCGAGTAATTTAGTCTGTTCTGCACTCACCTGGCATACCAAAGATTTGTACTCAAATTGCTGTCAGAGAAGGTTTTTGGCTGTCTTCATCAGCAGCTTATAGACCTTGCATGGGCAGATGAACAAGCAAGCCATTTTTCTTGACAGCTAAGCTACCTCACTATGATCTCATAGTGCATAGATGCAGACAAAAAAAATGCATGCAAACTGTATAACAACCAACAGATGCTGTAAGTTCACAGTGTACCATCTACTGTGGTAACTTGTTTTTGAAGCTGTACTCTCAGCCTGTGTTGCTATGATCAAGATCAATTTTAATGACAGCTTTCAATGCAGGTTTTACAGTATGAGTGAGAAAAGGATGCTTATACCACTGCCTAGTGCTTAAGAGAGGACAAAACCCCCATCTACCACATTCCAATTAAGATCTTTAAGCAGTAACTTCCAGGGCCAAATAATAATTCTTTAAAATGCAATAATATGGCTGGTTTTTGTTTGGTTTGGTTTGGTTGGGTTTTGCTGCTGTTGTTGGTTTTTTTTGTTGTTGTTTGGTTTGGGATTGGTTTTTTTTTAGATTTGTTTTTTGTCTTATTTCTTTGCAAACTAGGATTTGGTATTTCAGTCAGAGGTGAGCAGGGTCCTAGGTATTTAAATTTCCATGGGAAAGCCTGCTTCAGAAATTACAGTCCACACAGAAGACATTGGCACCAACCAGGGTAAGAAAAACCCACAAGGACAAGGGTTTTCCCATATGTAACCCAGGTCAGTGGGCAGATATGTGAAATAGGTCTAAGGTTGAGTTTCTGACTCTGCTGAAGTAGATGCTAAGATTTTGATTGACTTCTGCAGCATTAGGATATCTCTTCGGTTCTCCTGCCTTCCAGTACTATATGCAAAATAGGAAGCCACTGAATGCAACAAGAACATACTAAGAAAGATATTCCCTAATTTTTTATAGTGTATTTAATTAAATAGTATCTCTTAGGCTACAAAGTTTTAAAAAATTATCCAAACTACAAATGTATCCCATAGAAATTACATTCATTATCCATTCTTATTACCTGTAGTCTGCTCAAACACAGTTTAGGGAGAAACAACTTTTTTTCCATATTTTGATGACTCAGGAAAAGCATACAAAATCTAACCAGTCACAGTTATTGAAGTCCTGTAGGAGGTTTTCAATGATAAGCCTTTTTCATCTGAGGAAATACAAGCACCATATCAATTTCAGAGACTGTTTCTTTGGTATTTTAAAAATATGATTTGCATTACTAAGATGCCTGCTGGTTGTTTTGTTTTGTTTTGTTTTGTTTTGTTTTGTTTTTCTTAGAATACTTTGGTTTTGTGGTCCTTAAAGAAATTACATCACAAAATCAAAAATCCATTTTCAATGGAAAAAAATAGCACAATAACTATGATTGCACTTCAGAGAAATTCTGTGGAAAGTAAATTTGATTTACCAAGCTTATCACAGACTGTGAACTTTAACATTAAAGCAAAAAGAATGTTTGGTTTTGAAATGACTGGTTCAAACCTAACTGAAATAAAACAACGTGTGAAGTAAAGGAGCATATATACACACAGACATGTCAAGTTTTGTAAGTCACAAGATGGAAATACTCTCATTACCAGAGAAAGGAACAAATTTGAGTCTGAGGTGCTTGAACAGGAAATTACCACTGGCCTGGGAAGAATTGTGAGACCTTTTTGCGTGTTTATTTTGGTTGACTGGAAAATGGGAAAATCTGTCTTGGTCCTAGGCTAGACAAAAGTGTATGATTAATGTAGATTTGTGCCCAGAAACAGGTAATTTAAAATTATATTGCTCAGCTGCTGCAAAGTGCTGCAGTCTGGTTGCGTGCTCTCAGTGTAAAATTTCCACAGTGCAAAGCATAGATGTGCCATCTATAGACTTGTGCTTCCTCTCCACATCCTTGCCTCAAAACAAAAAAAATGCCAAGCAGAGGGATAAGGGACAGAAGAGATCTGTCCTATGCTATGTCAGTCACCGCCTGGCAGTGACTGGAAATTGCTTTGGAGCCAGGTCCTACCAGAACAAGCTTTGATATGGAGCACAGAAATATGTGTTTTCAGGATAAGGCAGAGCTTTAGGAAGCACTTTTTGTCAATAATAGCATACAATATTATATTTGTGATGAGTTTCAGGTGGCACTTGTTTCCCAAAAATCAGTGGCTTACAGAGTTTGTACTATAGTGTGGGGATATCTCTCAGTATGATTTGTACTGACACTCAGCTTTCATAAGCACCTATGATGCATTAACCTGTTTTGACCATGCCATTGCAAATGAGCTTTAGCAGGACCTTTCTCAGAATCTTTGTCTGGACACCTTAATGCTGGGCGTGTCTCACATCTAGGACTCCCCTTGGTATTTCTGTTAGAATCTCAGATTATTAAGATTTGAGTTTGTACTTCTTACAAAGCAGCGTTCTCAGGGCAACAATTTTAGAATCCAGATTGATGATTTTCAAGAAAAACATGCCTATTTGCAGGAAACTTCATACTTTTACAGTCTGGAGAACCAAGCACATTGATGATGAATGAGCTTAGGCTTGCTGCAAAAAAATCATTGTTCTTCTCTAGGCTACCTTTTATCCTAGCCGTGATATTCTATTGTATTCCCATATGAAATTCTTTCTATAGGACAACCAAAAAAGTGATTTCAGGAGATGGACTCTCTCCAGTTGAAACATTGTTGTGTGTTCACAGACCTCTTTCTCCACTGACAGATCCTACACCAGACAAACACTAATTTTTTGTCCTCAATAGATACATCTTTCCTATCAGGCTACCAGTTATTTGGGTTTGAGTACAGAATGCTTTTTCCTTCATCTTGACTCCCCAAATCTAGTCAATTGCCCACTGCATTGCTTGTTTGTCTTGCTTTATCTGCTGTACAGCATAGATGGTTTTTATAATTAATTGAATTTTGTGTCATTTGCTTAGTTTCAGCTTTAGATTTTGCCCTCTTAAATGCTGGGAAAGGTCTTCAAATGCCTGCAAAATTAATTGAATCCTTTACCATTAAAGAGAAAGCATCATTTTCCTAAACTGAAGCTTTTAGAAACATTCTGAATACTGCTTAACACAGTGCAGTCCTGTATTTAAGCATAGCTCACTCTTATATTACACCAGAGAGATGAAAGTGTAAGTAAAAATACTACGTTTCAGCTTCCTCTGGAGTGATCCTTCTCTTTACCTGTATTGTGCATGCTTTATATGTATTGACCAGCCCATGCAAACTTTGCTGTATTTCTTGCATATTTTTTCCCACATGCCAAGGATGCCCTCACTTGCTAGCTGTCACAGTGGCCCATTTGGAGTCAGAATCTGTTTGATGATCTTACTTTTCAGCTCAGTCTCTTCTAACTAACTGCACTGTCTGAAGTTAATGGCAGATTTTCGCAGGCAGTGTCTGCTTCTGGCAGACATAATGCTCCATGTTTAGAGTTACCAACAAGGATTAGTGTACAGAAAGGCTCTTGCTTATACTTGCTCTGACCAAGGCCACTGATAAATCTTGTGTAACATGTTGGGGGTGCAGAAAGTCAAAGGCTGCACCTGTGGGGAGGAGTGGCCAGGACAGGTGACCCTAAACTGACCAACGAGGGATTTCATCCCATATACATCATATTCAGTGTAAAGCTGAGGGTTTCACTTGACTCTTGCTTGGTTTTTCAATAGCCGGCATCGGAGGGGGACTCTGTCAATTCTGCCTTGAATCCTGATCTGTGTGTTCCTGAATCCAGTGCCAGAATCCAGCTCCGCAACCAGTTCCCATCTGCTGCTGAGTCCAGTCTGGGACTGCCCCAGTGCCAGCTCCTCAGCATCAGTGGTGATGGTGATGTAATTGCCATTGGGGGAGGTTGGGTTTGATACTGTTTTTATACTATATTTGTATATATTCCATTTTTTATTATTATTATTAATTTTTTAATTGAAGCTGTTTTATTTTTCTTTTCCAATGCGTAAGTTTCTCTCCCTTATTCCCTTTCTCTTTCCCTTTGGGAAGAGAGAGGGGTTAACAGAAAGCAAACTGTCATTTGTCTAGTGGCTGGCCTAGTGCCTTAACCCTTGACACACAGCCTGTGTATCTTCATCTCCTTGCTTTTGACATTTACGTTGCTGGTTCAAAAATTTATTGTTTGAGACAATTTAAACCTGCAATCATTGTATCAAAGTGCTGTTAATTCTTATCTCCAAGTTTCTTCTTGTTCCATTAAGATTTAGCAGGTTTAGTCTATCTCTGTGTTTTAATGGATTGCTTCATATTCCAACTACTATCATCTCTCTGAGGAAGGACTAATTTTAATGCATTAGAACTGCAAGACTTCCTCCTTTGTTATTTCAATAATTTTTAACTTTCCAGTTAAGGACTAACACTATTGCTTTTCTATGTTCCTTTTTCACATTAAGTAAAGCAGAACTTTCCTTTCTGTCTCAGGTCCTAAATGAACGTTAATTGATACCACCACTTCAGTCAGTCCCTTACAAATATCACATTTTTAGCTCTCCTGGAACACTTAACCACTGTCTCCTTCCCACCACTGCATTTCTACATGTCTTGTGGGAATGCTTTTCTGTGAAAGTCCATCCAAGGCTGCTATGACCTTTCTCATGCAGTAAAGGAAGTCTGCCAGTCTCTCTGCAACTTGTCTTCAGTATTCATTATGTCCTTCCTCATAGTTTCTGTATCTAAGAAGTGAAACAATTTTAAACCAGAGTTCCTGAATGAAGCTATACCTACTTTATGCAGCTGGTCTTCTCACATGTTTAAATGAGGCTGAAATGGGAGAGCAGGTCTCACAGTGGAAGCCAAAGTGAGTATCAGGGTTTTTGTGATGCCTTCTAAAGAGAAGGGGAAGGTGGAAATCAAAATTCAGCTCCTTTGATCTTTTAAACTTGCTTAAATTCCCAGCGATGTCCTTCAGCACCCAAAGAAGGCAACTTTTTGGATGCCTTTCTCACCATTTTCTGGACTGTGGGACTAGGGAGATCTGTAGGAGTAGATGTTTAATTTAGCAGTTTTCAGTAACAGAGGTAACACCTTGTGCTGTAAGGCATTTGACAAAGCCCATAAAACAAGAATTTTTTCTCTTGCCATCACTTGTATATGCCACACTTCCATTACATGGTTTAAGAAAGAAAATAAACACTTAGCAAAAGTGAAATAAAGCCTCCACAGTCCCTCCCACTTATGTCAGACTGAGCCTCTGTAAAGCTTTTGTTTTCTTCCTGAAGCAAATGACACTGTAAAGAAACTGGATGTGTGAAATCCTACATATTTAAGGAACCTGTGATGTTCCACCAGAAGCAGCAAAAAATGCTAAACTAAGTGATTCAAAATTTAAAGAATTCTTTGATCCATGCATAAAGGGTTGGTTTTGTGGGAAATTGCAAGATGTCCTGTGAAACTGCAGACCCATTTTTCTACAAGCCTGTAATACATCTAAGTCATATTCTGCATAATGTAAAAGGCAACATACCGAGTCAGTATAAGGAAAGAGATTTGCTTTGCAAATCCCAACAAATATCTCCAGGGCCAGTGAGAACTGTGCTTCACAGATGCTCCTGGTAGCAAGCAGAGGAATAAAGAAACTCCACCTAATTAAACACTCGTATCACAGAAACATTGAAGGGTAAATCACAGACTGAAACAAGCTGTCTGTGCAATAAACGGGACTATTCTCATAGCAAAATCCCGAGACATGCAGAGCGAGAGGCAGTAGATCACACAATCAGTAATAGCAACATTAACAACATGTGCTGTTAAAAGGAAAAACCTGCTGATGAAGAAGGTAAAGAATTTGAGGTTGGTAGTGATGCAGAATTAGTTGTTTGTCAGGATTCATTGTAGATATACAAGGATACGTCCTACAGTTAACTCATTTATTACAGAAGACTAAATAACAAGAGATAGGTTTCAAATAAAGAGAGTGGTGAACTGTTTGAAGAAAGGCTATCCACCAGGGACTGCCCAGTCAAAAGGAGAAAACGGAGATCACATTATTTTCAAAGGCTGCACTTTGGAATGATTTAAAAAAGGATGAGATTCGCTCTCATGGTGCAGATCCATAAACGACATTCTATATTAGTTACATGGAGGGTTTTAACAAGCTGTTGAATTAATCTATTAAGAAGTCAAAGCACCAAAGCAGAGCAGCACACAACCAACATTACAGAAGCTGTCTCAGTCTGCGCCCACTCCTACCACATGATCTTCAAAGGGCAGGACCAATTCATATCTCACTTGGATTTTATCTTAGTGCCATCCTAAGCATGTACTCCTCAGCCTTGATCAGCTGGCTGTGGCTTGAGGCCTGCATTAAAGGCTGAAGTGTGACTAAGATTACTGAGAAGACAATTGAGGCCTTCTATAGTAGTGGCTTCCTGTCTCCAAGTTCTGGTCCTCATAGGGGATTTTAACTACCCTGATATCTGTTGGAAGTACAACACAGCAGAGCACCAGCAATCAAGGAGGTTCCTGGAATGCATAGATGAAAAAAAAAGGAAAGCCTGGGCAAATACACAGTCCAGTGAGTCTCAAGACTGTGCCTGGCAAGATCATGGATCAGGTCCTCCTGAAGGCTCTGCTAGGACACATGGAAAATTAGGAGGTGATCAGTGGCAACCAGCATGGCTTCACCAAGGGCAAATTGTGCCTGACAAATCTGGTGGTCTTTTACAATGGAGTTACAGCATTGGTGAATAAGGGAAGAACAACTGATGTCATCTACCTGGACTTGTGCAAAGCATCTGACACTGTCCTGCACAACATCCCAGTCTCTAAATTGTAGAAACATGAATGTGATGGATGGACCTCTTGGTAGATAAGGAATTGGCTGGGTGGTCACACTCAAAGAATTGCAGTTAACAGCTCACTGTCCAAATGGAGATCAGTGATGAGTGGCGTTCCTCAGGTATCAGTACTGAGACCAGTGCTGTTTAACATAGAACCATATAATCACAGAATCATAGAATGGCTAGGGCTGGAAGGGACCTCCAAAGGTCATCTAGTCCAGCCCCTGTGCAGTAAGCAGGCATACCCTCAGCTAGACCAGGCTGCTCAGAGCCTTGTCCAACCTCACCTTGAGTATCTCCAGGGATGGGGCCTCAACCACCTCCCTGGGG
>WTSP01136500.1:0-10216 GCA_025331215.1 Actenoides lindsayi | reverse complement strand
GGGCGTACCCGAAAAAAAAACTCCCTTGCCCTGAAGGGCAAAGGGGGGTTTAAACAAAGTGGGCTCATTGGAGAGAAAGAGGGGGGGGGGGGGGGGGGGGGGGGAGCAGAGAGGAAAGAAAACAAAGGGTGTTTTAAAAGAGAAGAGTTTATTTTTAATTGTCTTTTAACTGCAGACATTAACATAAAGGACAGGGCTCTGGGGCTATCTTTTTTTGGTGGTGGTGGTGTGACCGTAAATGATTCCCTTAATGTAGTTTTTGATATAGAGCCCAAATTAGCTCTAATAAAAAGGGATAATAAAGGCAGCTCTTCGACAAAAATAAACCCCTCCTAGCTGTCAAGCCTGAGCCATTATCAAGAGGAAGCAGCGCTCTCATTTCAATTAACCTTGTTTGCACCCCACTACGTCCACACAAATAACAATAACATTAATTCAAGGCACTGGTGCGGTGCGTCCGTATTAAGACAGCTTTGACTATGCACACGCTTTGGAGCCAGCGGCTAATGAACCCGCAACTCAACGTGAATTTCCAAATTGCTCACAACAGAGTTTTGAAGCTCTATTAGGGAGAAAAATGCTGATTCGTTTCGAGTTCCTCAAGGGGAAAAGCTGTTGTAGCAGCAGCGGGCGGTTGCCTGAGCTCTCGCCTCTCGCTAACCTTCGCTCCCAAACCCATTCATCCCGCTTTCGATCGCGGGGACACTCCGACCGTTCCGCCCCGGCGCCGAGGAAACTCCCCCGCGCGTCGCTTCGACGGATGCTCCTCGGCCGAGGGCTCTGTCCTGCATCTCCTGAGGAGCAAAGTTCCCCAGCTGACAGCTTTCCTTCTCCTCCAGACAACTTCTTCGGTTGCCAGAAGGATAGTATGGTTTTCTGAAAGTGTTTGCAAAGTGTCGTGCCCATCTGGAGCTGCCCTCGAGCCTGGAGACCAGCCTCCGCTTGGGTTTTGCTGCTGAGGATGGGGAAAAGCTCCTTGCTGCTGGGACAGTTGAACCCATGCAGCTTTCCCATATAAAACAGAGGGATTATCCCCATTTTTTAGTGGGGAAACTAAGGCATGGGATCTCTCCAAGGCTGAGCAAGAGTTTTGTCCTCAAACCAGTAGCTAAGCCTTTCAAGTGCTTGGTCCTTCTCTGTCTGGATTGAGCATGTGGCCCCATTCCTGGTGACTTCCCACCAAGGTGGGATGTATGATAGAATCATAGAAACATAACGTTTTGGGTTGGAAGGGACCCCTAAAGGTCATCTAGTCCAACCCCAAAATATAATAATCATAGAATCCTACAATAGTTTGGGTTGGAAGGGACCTTTCAAGCTCACCTAGTCCAACCCCCCTGCACTGTGCAGGGACATCTGCAACTAGAGGAGGTTGCTCAGAGCTCCAGCCAACCTCACCTGGAATTGTTTCAGGGATGGGGCATCAACCACTGCTCTGGAAAACCTGTCCCAGGGTCTCACCACCCTCAGCATCAAAATTGCTTCCCTTCTCTCCAGTCTAAATCTCCCTCTTTTACTTTAAAATCATCACCCCTTGTCCTGTCACAACAGGCCCTGCTAAAAAAATTGTCTCCATCTTTCTTAAAGACCCCTTAACTTGAAGCTTTGCTAATGAGGAGGTTCTGGGGTGTACCTGCCATAACATGAATTGAAATCGAGAGTCAGCTAACGGGGCATCAGCAAAATCAGGAATCCCCAAACCCCACATTACCATTAACCGCAAGAAAAAAAAATCATTCATCACACTGAAACCCCAACTCAAATAACCAAAAACAAGCCACCCCAAAAATCCCTTATCCAAGGAAGCAGGAAAAAAAACCATGAGCCAGGGGAAACCGCTGCCTTCCTCTGCCAAATGACTTCACCTGCCTTTCTCCGCCACTGATAAATGAGGCAAATGCCGCCTTTGCGAGTAATCACCCGGGTTAACTGGGAGCTAAGGGAGCTGAAAAGCAAAGTCGCCTCTTGCTTTGGGCAGCAGCATCCCCACTGGCTATAAATCACCCTGAAACAGGCTCAAACTCCGCAGAGGAGGTTGTTTCTCTCCCCGGCCCGCGCTAACGACGAGGTGGCGAGCGGAGAGACCTCTGAACCGCTCCCCGGGGTGCCTCGTCCTGCGAAAAATAAACCTCCTTCCCCACAGAGAGCAACGTGCGCAGCAGGAAAGACACAAGTGCTGGTGGTTCCTGAGGCATATGTGAGACCTGGCACCTGCCTGCTTCATTTGTTGGCTTCCTAATTTAACAAACTGTCTCTGGTTTAGATGGTGCTTCGGTAGTGGCAAACTGCTAAGGAGAAAGGTGAGATGGGCAGAGGCCACCTGCGCCCCATGGGACCTCTTTCCAGGGATCCTGTCCCCAAAATGCCATTGGCAAAACAGATCTTCTGCAGACTTCAGCATGGCCACTGCCTTTTAATTCAGTTTTATTACCACAATGATATTATGGTTATCCCTCCCCAGTTCCTAACTGACAAGGTGCCGCAGAGGAAAGGTTGAGTTTTTCACCCACATTGCAGCCATCTATCCACTCAAAATAGAGTGCAGAAGACAAAAGCTTGAGGTCCAGCTTGAGGCACCAAGACATACCTGGTGTTTCTGGAGGGGAAACTGAGGCCACATCTCCACCTGCATATTAAACATGTCAACTAACACTCCTAGGTCCCAAGAGCAACTGGCATAAACCCATCGGCATCCAGTCATCACATCCTTTGGTGGACATGACTGTGGACAAATCCCTGACCACAATGGCTCCTTGGCCATCTCCAACTTCAAAGTCTCACCCAGGTTTTTTCTCTGGAACCAAAAAGACGCTCCAGCACCTGCTGAAATATTTAACATTTGGCTTGGCAGTGATGGGTTAATAGTTGAACTCGATGATCTCAAAGGCATCTTCCAACCACAACGATTCGACGATTAACTCACTGGTACAGTTGAAAGCCAGTGGTCCTTTGTAGACTGGATGAGGATCAGTCCTTCAGCTCAGAGGAGCAAGCATGTTGTGTGCTGCCATTAGCACTCATGCATCACTTATTTGGGTGAAAAGAGGTCGCCGTCCCCATGTCTACTCCAAATCTGCATTAATTACAACAACTCCAGATACACCAACAGCAAAGCTTTCTTCTTTCTTGACTTCTTTATTTCCAACATCTAACTATATGTTATAGGAAGGAAAAAAAAACAACCCAAACCAGCCCTTTTTCCCTTCTATCAATTCTAATTCCCATCCTTCCTTTGACATGCCATGAGTCAGGGAGTACAGCTGTCTCCAGTCTATCTTCTCTCTTTTATAGACTCGTGATGAAGTGACTCTGAAGAGAGAGACATGTAAAAAACATATGGTGCTTTGTGCCTCGTTCCGAGTGACTCCACTCACCGCCAGGATAACTTACGAGCTCCCCGCTGACAACGAACGTGCCTCCGGCAAACAGTGGGAAAAGGAGAAGAGAAAACTGCACAGCCCAAAGGCAAATGCTGTTGGAAAAGGTCTTGTCCCAGATGCTGATGTGACCCAATGTCCTGTGGGTTAAATCCTTTACAGGTCAGGAATTGCACTGTAATTACCTCCATGGTGGGGAATGGAGGAGGGTGATGCTGGAAGGGAGTGGGGAGAAGAAGAAGGTGCTGTAAGGACAATTCACAGGGCACAGAAGCTTGAGGAATTAAAAGCAGCACCTCCAGATCTGGCATGGCTCAGGTGAGCTCCGGTCCCTGCCGTGTCCCAGATGCAGCTCTCTGGGAAAACCAGCACTTGTTCACGTCCCGCTTACTGGCATCTCCATCCCAACAGCAGAGCCTTGATGCTGAAGCTGATGAGAAACAGCTCCCCACACAGTGACACCACTCCGGTTGGTGTTTCGATACCCCGGTGGGATTAACCTTGTTGTCTGGGTGATCGTTTGTCTGCAGCAGAGAAATGATCCTTCAAATCCCATCCAACAAAGATGGAAGGTAAACAGGTGCTCAAAGCACATCCCAGCCCAGCAGCTATGCTTAATCTTCAAGCACCGACTTCACCTCATCTTCAACACTTGAGGTCTCCAAAGCTATGTCCGACACAAGATCCTAGCCACGGAACTGGAGGTTAATCTGCTAAATTGTCGACTGATAATCACCAGAAGAAAAGCTAATTATTTTTCCACCTCTCTCTGTGTAATAAAACCGTGGAGCCCCAAAATACATCAAGAAGGTTGAAAACGAGGATGAACTCTGCCAGCCGGTTTCACTGCCTGGCTTTTTTTGAAAGGTTAATTCATGCCTCCAAGCTCTTGCATGTTAAAACATCCTCCTCCGCTGACTCCAGCATGAGGTCATTGAGAGGAAAGGGTGATCTTATGGAGCTAGCTACAGATTAGACACAACTCAGTAGTACTCCCGTGATCTTTCTCTTCCATCCCTGGAGCTTAAGAACTCCTCAACCCAATGCACATTACTCAACACAGCGCCAGGTGCCCCGGTTTCCCTTCTGCTGCTTGATGCATTCATCTACTATTCCCCTGTTAAAGAGACACACTTTGTTCTCACAACCCCAACGTGAGCTGGAAGAGTTTAGCAAGCAAACCACAGACAAACTCTGTCGGAAGCACTCAGGGAGGAAGAATCATAGAATCATAGAACGGTAGTGGTTAGAAGGGACCTCTGGAGATCACTGAGTCCAACGCCCCTGCCAACACAGGAGCACCTAGGGCAAGCCACAGAGGAACAAACAGATCCAGGCAGGTCTTGAAAGTCTCCAGAGAAGAAGACTCCACAACCTCTCTGGGCAGCCTGTTCCAGACTCTTTCGCTCTCACAGTGAAGAAGTTTCTCCTCATGTTAAGGTGGAATTTCCTGTGTTTCACCTTGTGACCATTACCTCTTGTCCTATCATAGGGCACAACCGAAAACAGACTGGTCCCTTCTACTTGACACCCACCCTTCAGACATTTGTGAACATTAACAATATCCCCTCTCAGGCTTCTCTTCTCCAGGCTAAACAGCCCCAGGTCTCTCAGCCTTTCCTCACAGGAGAGATGTTCCAGTCCCTTCATCATCTTTGTAGCCTCCATTGGACTCTCTTCAGCATTTTCCTGTCCATCTTGAACTGGGGAGACCACAACTGAACACAATACTCCCAGTGTGGTCTCACTAGTGCAGAGTAGAGGAGGAGGAGAACCTCCCTCAACCTGCTGGCCACACTCCTCTTTATGCACCCCAGGATACCATTGGCATTCCTGGCCAGAAGGTCACATTGCTGTTTCATGGATAACTTATTGCCCATCAGGATGCCGTTGTCCACCAGGTAGACCTCCCTATGACCACCAGCACAGGTCCACCCACTTGTGCCGCACCGTGCTTGTTGGGAAGCCATACAGACCTTGTCTTTGGACACCTTGTGGGAAAATGAACACGTCCCGTCCGTCTTCTTGCATGTGCCACGGAGAAACCTGCAGATACACCAGAAGAGGGTTGAGCGTAAGGTGGGTCGCAAAACATGTGGTTTTAAACACCAAGCATCTGTTTTGTCCCATTGCCACATTTGCCCCAAGGCCACAAATACACACAACTGCTGCTGACCTCGCTGTCAAGGACCATTTCATGCCCTAAATTGGTACAGGTCCTTCTGCCTGAAAGGTGGGGTTGGTGTCTTCTCCCAAGGAACAAGAGACAGGACAAGAGGAAATGGCCTCACGTTGCACCAGAGGATGTTTAGATTGGACAGGAGGAACAATTTCTTTACTGAAAGGGTTCTCAAGGCTTGCCCAGGTTGCCCAAGGCAGTAGTGAAGTCCCCATGCCTGGAGGGGTTTCAAAGCTGTGGAGATGTGGTGCTGAGGAACAGGGTTTAGTGGTGACCTGCAGTGTTGGGTTAACAGGTGGACTGGATGGTCTTGAAGGTCTCTTCCAATCAAAATGATTCTGTGATTCTATGAAGGGTGCTGCTCAGAACCCCCCTCAAAAGGAGACTCCAGGGGTATGTGCTCTCAGCAGCACAGTCTTGCAGGGAGGTTCTGGGTTACAGAACATGCCCTCAAATTTATTTATTAAAAAATAGGCAAATTTAGAGCTGAGCATGGAAAGATTCATTAAAGATAAAACAGAATTGAGATTGCTTTGAACGAAGTATAAATGGTAACATATAGATGTGAAAAACAGCTGGTTGATGGCAAGTAGGTTTGCAGATGATTGCGATGACCTCCTGAAACATGCACCTCCTCAAAACACCCCAACCTGGAAAATAAAAGACACCCTAAACCAAAAGCAGACTGAAAATATTAAGAGATGACAGCAGAAAGCTAAAGAACGGGATTGGAGGTAGAAGGCACCAGGGTAAGGAGACACAAGACTGGCAGAAAGTCAGCTTTGTACTCTCGTGATTTGTGGTAATGGGCCAGGACAGAGACCCAAAAGACCTCAAGGACCAGCAATTCCTACAGTATGAAGGAGCACAGCCCCAGGCCAGACTTGGTCACTAAAATTAGAAGAACCAAGGACTCAGTAGCTGGCATCCCTTGTCCTCTGTGTCACCAGAAGCAATCCTGACCAGACACCTTGGACACACACGCCTCAGTGCTCCTGTGGATGTGTTATGGGAGAATGAGTGAGAGCGAGTGAAATCAGTTAAAAAAACCCAATAAATCACCTCCTATATATGGTCTCCCATCGAGCTTTGTGCAACCTCCAAATGATTTCTAGCACAGCAGCAATTTTACGGAGAAATTACTCAAGGAGTTCATCAGCGGAGTCGGCTTTTCTACACTTTTTAAACGACTAATAATATAGTTTAATCAACTGTTGGGCAGGTATAATGAGCTGGCAGCATGAATCAGTTCTCCTGTAATAAATCACCAAAGTCTCGCAGCCGCAGAGCGTCACGGGCTGAAGGATTCAAACCTGTTGCACAGATCTGAGAGATGCTGCTGGAAGAAATCACCCGGTGCGTGGTCAGGGCAGGCTCTCCAGTCACTCAGCTCAGATCTGTGCCAGTTATTTACCCAGGATCCACAAAATCATACAAGTCTGATGGCATCTTTGGGGATTAAGTGAAGCTTGTAGCCTCCAAATTCCACCTGGCAACCCTGATGGCTTCTTCTCCTGATAGCAGTAAGGAAATTGCTGAGGACTATTATTCTATTTAGGAAATGATAATTTGATCTTATTACTAATTCTTAAGACACTGCTCTGATTTTTTAAATTTTTTTTAGAGCTTCTGTGCTATGATCTAGAAGGTCACTTATTAGACACAAAGGTCCTGGTGATGGTATCCACCTCCAAAATGTGAAGTAAATACTTCCGACGTCCCTACAGGTTGTGCAGAACCACCAAAATGTGTGGATTTAACTTTGAGGCTGGTTGTGCGATGCTTTCTTAGGAACAATAGGTGTAAAATGCTGTGTCAATTTATGAGGAAAAAATCCCAGAAGAGATTAAATAGACCATGATTCTCCAGGCTGGGAAGTCCAGACAGATAGGGGAGGACTACATAGAATCACAGACTCATTTTGATTGGAAGAGACCTTTAAGATTATTAAGGCCAACTGTTAACCCAGCACTGCCAGGTCACACCAAACCATGTCCCTCAGCACCTCATCTACATGTTTTTTAAATCCCTTCAGGGATGAGGACTCTGCCACTACCCTGGGCAGCCTGGGCCAGGCCTTGACAATACTCGCAGGGAGAGATTGTTCCTCATGTCCAACATAAACCTCCCCTAGTGCAACTTGAGGCTGTTGAGGTTGTGGAGTCTCCTTCTCTGGAGACATTCAAAACCCACCTGGATGCCTTCCTATGTGACCTGATCTAGCAGGGGGGTTGGACTAGATGATCTTTCAAGGTTCCTTCCAACCCCTATCATTCTTTGTTTCTGTAATTCTGTTTCTTCTTCTTGTCTCACTTGTTCCTTGGGAGAAGAGATGAACCTTATATAGCTGTAAGTGGTGCCTAGAAGGTGGTCAGGGAATGATTATTCCATCCTCCTCAAGAACCAAGAATGAGGACACACCAAGCACAAGACTCGAACAGCTAGTTGAGGAAGCACTTTTCACACAGCCCATAGTTCAGTTGTGCAACTCATTCCCATAAATACCAAGAAAAGACAAAAAAAGTTCACAACAAAATAAAAAAAGAACTCTTGACATGATGGTGGCTTGGTAACAACCTCTGGCAACTGAAAAACAAACCCCACCAGGCTGCAGGGCTTCACTGCCAGGAGCTGAGAGGTCCCAGCAGGAGAAAGAGCCTTCCTCTGCATGCCTCATCTTGTCATCCTCCTGTAGGTACCTGCCAACACAACAGTGTTGGGTAGACCCTGGAGCTGACCAAGAATAGCTGTCCTCATGGTCTTACATCTCTGTTCTCAGGTTGTTACCCTGGGGAATATCACATAAACAGGCACCAAAGCCAACCAATGACCCAGTCTACTGAGACAGGCCAAAGCTGCTGTGTCCATCCATACCTGGTGCAGACGGCCACCTTCTCTGGATCATGGATGTAGGGGCAGCTCTCCCCACGATTACACTTGCCAAAGCGGTTGTAGTACATACAATATTCCTTCTTCTTCTTCTTCTGCTTAGCTTGACGAATGATGGCCAAACTCCTCTGAACAGCACGGCTAAAGGAGAAAAACAGACAAGGGTCAGGTAACATCTCCAACTTCAGCACAATAAAGATGTAGAGAAGATAGGTCAACAGCACCTAAAATCACAGAGAAGCCCAAGTTGCACTGTCAAGACAGAGTGAGATATTCAGGAAGTTTGTGCTGGGCAATAAGCTCTTAGATGTCGACTTCTGACCAACTTTACCCTGAATCTTTAAAAACCTGCAAGATGAGGCCAATCTCCCTGGAACATCTGCACTGGGTATACAGTCACCCCACACAGCAGGACAGGTTGCTGACAACTTCTGGGAGACCCTCTCTGCAGAAGATAATCCTGGGGAACAACGAGGCACCCAGGAGCCAGACAGGTGCCATTGTGGTTGTGATATCAACCACCTCCTGGGCTGTATGAGCAGGGATGTAGCCAGGAGGATGAGGGAGGAGGGAACTATCCCCTCTATTTGGCATTTGCAAGGTCCGGCCCAGGCTGCCCAGGGCAGTGGTGGAGTCCCCATCCCTGGAGGGGTTTCAAAGCCACTGAGATGTGGTGCTGAGGGACATGGCTTTGTGGTGACCTGGCAGTGATGAGTTAACGGTTGGACTCAATGCTCTTAAAAGTCTCTTCCAATTGAAATGCCTCTATGATTCTAGGACACAATGCTCTGGATGGGGACAAAAAAAAGCAGTTCACTTTAGGTTCTCTGGGTAGCTGTATGTATGGCTTCCTTAGAGGATAAATATATACATAGAAAAGTATCTTGTAATATTATATTATACATAATTTTTAATATAATATTATGTAATATTACTGTATTTCCACAGTCTTGATACTCCCAGTGCAAGACCCACAGGTCTAAGTGTCACAGTAGCATTGCCCACGATAAACACTCACTCAAGGAAACTATTTTAGGGGGAAAAAGCACATTTTCACCTCTATAACTATTGGTTGTCTGCAGCTTTTGAATGAAGTGCACTGAGAAAAATATCACCTTGATACAGTCAAAGTGCTGAGGGTGAAAGCCCCATTTCAGCCTCAGAAAGAGCACCGTCTCTTTCACCACAAATGGCTTGAGGGAGACACAAAGCCCCACAAGAATTTGCATCTTAAGGGGCTTCCAAGGCTCTCCCATAGTCAACACCTCAGCTACTTGTGATACCCAGCCAGGCTGACCTGAGAGAAAGAATCTCCAAGCTGGACTCTCGCACCAATTAATTCTGAGGGTGGATTTTAAATTAATTAATATCAGTGGTAGGCTACAATAAAATCTAGCAATGATCTGACGTTACATCTGTGTTGAGACATCTGGAGCAGACACACTCTGGGAATAAATTTGAGTCTCCTACAATTAAGAGGGACTTGTCTGCAAATGCTCATACTTAAGGATGTGATGATATGTGGCACATTGTAGCACAAAAAAACAACAGGGGAGGAGAAAGTTGGAGGGTGTTGAACACCAGAAACATACATGGTGCTTTCCAGTCGCCACGTGACAAATTGTCACTTTGTGCCTGTGGCCAACAGGTTGAGGGACGGGATTCTGCCCCTCTGCCCTGCTCTCTTAAGACCTCCCCTGCAGTGCTGGGGCCAGCTCGGGAGTGCTCAGCACAGCAGAGACAGGGACCTGTTGGAGCGGGGCCAGAGGAG
>WTSP01136499.1:0-10224 GCA_025331215.1 Actenoides lindsayi | reverse complement strand
TTGCATCTGCTGCTACTTTCCTAGCCTTAGGACAATTATGGTATTGTTACTGAATTTCTCTTTGCATTTGGAGAACAATGCTTTGATTACAACAGGGCAGGCCAGCTTAACCTTCAATTTATGCTGACTTGAAAGATGGCTCATACAGAGAACCTGCATGCCAGATACAGATTGGAATTAATTGTGCTGATTCTCTGGTTTTATTTTACTATCTGATTAGGCTTACAAATGAAATAGCAGTCCCATCCTTCACAATAGCTTTGGTGTGAATGCCAAGTCCCAGTAGCCTGCTGTGGGGTACCTGTGTGCTTTCCATCCATTTTCTAGCACAACAGATAAGTGTGGACATCTGTGTGAGGTGGTAGTCTGTCATGCACCCACTGCCAAGCTATTGCCCACTGCAGACACAAAGCCCCTATTTTGATCGCATAGCTGATGGGCTATAATCGTCTATTGAGCAGGATCCACCCTGGCAAACCCCAGCTCAGCCTGATCCACTCTTTCCTCCTTCTCATAAATGGAGCAGTTTCTTTGGTGTCCCTTGGTTTTCATCTGCACAGAATAAGCTCTTTAATTAGTGTCACCAATATCTGAAAAACTAATCGGAAAACAGAGCTTCTTAGGTAAGTTTATTTTCTAACTTCTGCATACCAAAATACAGCTTCACATAGTGTGTTTTGCATAAATTAAGTCGGTTGTCTTTCATGTTGTCTAGTTTGAAAAGCCAGAACTGAAAGGTGGTGGATGTATTTCAGCAAGGCTATAATTTTGTTACAGTTACTTTTAGAAAATGTCTAAACAAAGACACAAAACCTTCTCTCCCCCAGCAGGTTTACAAAAACCCACTGCTACCAGATGAGGAGGACATAGCATACCTCCTTATCAATCTTCTTACATAACTTTTTCAATAGCAATTGTATTTTCAGAGGTTTCTTTCCTTTTCCTTCCTAAAAGTCTGAACTTACCCAATTGAACGACAGTGCCACTCACACAGTATTGTTTTCCCTTAGGTTTAACTCCAGTCAGCAACTTAGCACTACATGGTTGCTCCCTCACTTCCCCTGCCCCTGGTGAGATGAGAGAGAGAATCAGAAGACTAAAAGTGAGATAGTGACAATTTAATAGGTAAAGGAAAAGCCACATGCACAAAAAGATGAACTGTCACAGATAGTGGTTACTTGGGAAGACAAACACCACCACTCCAAATATGCCCCCACCCTCCTTCTTCTTCCCCCAGCTTTGTATGCTGAGCATGATGTCATATGGTATGGAATATCCCTCTGGTCAATTGGGGTCAGCTGTCTCCACTCCTTGTGCACCCCTAGCCTACTCATTGGTGGGGTGGGGTGAGGAGCAGAAAAGGCCTTGACTCTGTGCAAGCCACTGCTCAGCAGTAACAAAAACTGTGTTATCAGCCCTGTTTCCAGCACAAATCCAAAACATAGTCCCATAACAGTTACTATAAAGAAAGTTCCCAGCTGAAACCAGCATACTCTGATGAACTAGCATCCTTTTACAGCAGCAAAGACATGACATGTACTTTTGCTGCAGCTGTGATAGATCCAGCCTGTCTTTTTTACTGGCACCTTTTAAGGCAACACAGACAAAAAGCTGCTGTCCTCCTTTACTGGTAAGTATGACACAAAATAGGGTTGCACTGTCTTGCTGCCTCTCATTAGACCATGAACAAACATGTAGGTTGAGATCAGAAAAGAGTTTAACTAGGATCAAGTAATTGCCAATGCCTATGACCACATTTATGTTGTTCCTACAGCTGTTGATCGTTGGAGTACCACTGTCCCCAGCTGCCTAACTTGACTGACTGGCTGGTCAGGACAAAGATGGTGCTTGCATCTCTTTGTTGGGCAGCAGTCAGGTGTCCTGACTTGGCTAAATGGAGAAGGAGAAAACCTCATCCCTCACTGCATCTGCAAAGTGGCAGGAGGCAGAGATATATCCCTCTTGAGACTAAGGGCACCCTGCAAGCAAATCACAGCACCAGCACTCATTTGGTGGCATACAGGACAATGAAGTAGAGGATAGGGAAGGTTGTAGTGAGGCTGGTGTTGGTCTCTTCTCCCAAATTAGTAATGATAGGACAAGAGGAAATGTCCTCAAGTTGTGTCAGGGGATATTAGATTGGATATTACAAAGAAATTCTTTACTGAGAGAGTGGTTGGGCAATGGAACAGGCTGCCCAGGGAGGTGGTGGAGTCACCATCCCTGGAGGTGTTTGAAAAATCAGTAGATGTGGCTATGGTCTAGTGCTTAGGGAGATGTTGTGATGAAGGTTGGACTTGATGATCCTAGACGCCCTTTCCAACCATAATAATTCTATGATTCTATGATTCTTCTATGTCCAGGCCCAGTTTATTCCTTGCATGCAATTTTTAAAACTTCTTCCTAAACTGAAGGCTTTTCAAGACACTATTCTTACAGGTTCAAGTTGATGTGCTTTCTGCTACTCTTCTGTTGAACTGAGGATGTACTTAACAGAGAATTACTTCCCATCCCCTGTAAGGTTTTCAGTCCAGCACACAAGCAGCTCCTTCAAACAGCAGCATAAAACATCTGCTACAAAGATGGCAGAATGACACCTATTTTGGTTGGCAGTCTTTGGAGAGTTTAAGTCTAAAATTCCTCTCTTCTGTCAGTGTCAGACACTGAGCTTTTCCAATGAGAGCCATAGTGCTGGATAAGTCTTACTCTGAAAAGGGAGATCAGGAATTTGCCAAATATTTGGCTTACCCCACACTATCTTCAGGATGTTTGCATATGTTGCCTGAGCTTTACTTCTTCATTTCCACAAATTATTGAACTGCCAATCTTCATATTACTGCTGAAATCCTATTAAAATGTTTCAAATTATCATTACAAATTGAATCTTCTCTCATGTGTCTCATGTACTGTGAATCCTATTTTATTAACGTTGCAATATTTCAGGTCTAGAATTAAAGCCAGAAGGGTTAGTATAGTAATTAGTCCTTGAAATAATTTTATCTTCAGTGCTTTGATGCCATTTAATATTTGGTGAGCTAATGACAGAGTTCTTCCTAGAGATGTTTGTGTCCCGACATCGTTGTGATGCCCTTTGAAGTGGGAACTGGTTTAGCTGGGAAAGGGCTGGGTCCAAATCATCCATGGTAGTTGAGGAATGTCTTTGGACAGAGAGGAGAGGGAGAGGGAGAGGGAGAGGAGAGGAGAGGAGAGGAGAGGCGAGGCGAGGCGAGGCGAGGCGAGGAGAGGAGAGGAGAGCCAGGCTTTGCCTTGCTTTCATAGGGCCTGGGACACACGCTTACCCTTGCAGCCTGCCAAGGGCAGAACACCTCCAGGGAAGAGGACAGTGTCAAGAGACAAAAGGTAGAGGAAGGAAGAGGTTGAGACTGTTGTGCCAGTCTGAGATTGTCTCGGGGGCTCAGGGGTTCACTATGCCCTGCAACAACAAGGGAGGAGCTTTTGTGAGCTTGTCTTTGCTTTAGTTGTACATGACCTCCCGAAGATGCTTCTCAGTGACAAGGTTCAGTCCTGCACCTTCTGGGACCACCTTTCCTGCATATATCACCTTTCTGCTAAGTCCTGATCTATAGCAGCTCAGACCATGTCCTGTTTCTAGGACAGCTTCTAAAAACATGTTCTCTTCAACGCTGACTTGGCCTTTAGAAACCTCGGCCACAAAATCACCTCTAATCGATGAACAATAAATTTCAAAGAGGGGCTTAAACAAGCAAGGATGTGCAGGGAATAGAAGAAAGAAGAACCAAAACCTCACATCAATTTTGGAAGCATGAATTATCCCCAAAGGCAAACATATCACCAGTAGCTGCTAGTGTTTCAAGAGGGAGGCAGCTGCTAGCCCCTCTCTCTGCTTGAATCTCAGTCTTGCCCTGGCCCAGGAAGTTTAGGAAACTGGCTTAGGAGTTTCACAGGTGTATTGGTTGGAAAGGGATTCTGAAGGGTTCCAGCCCAGCCTCAGGAACAAGTAGGACAAGACACAGTCAAGCCTGTCAACTCTTCGTATACCTGAATCTTGAGGACCTCCATAGACGATGCTTCCACAGTCTCTCTGGACAGCCTCTCCGGATAGCCTCTCCATCATTGTTCTGATGAAGAGAGTGCAGCCTTACCATGGGTGACGTGCCAGGCAGCAGGGCTTGGTGTGTCCTCTGCCACCAGTGAATAGCTTGCACCACTGCCAGGGTGGAGGTGAGGATTATTCCATGGCGGGATTTTGCTCCACTGCTTTGAGTAGTGAAGCCTACAGCTGGGTTTGATTGCTATAGCTGCTCTGCACTGCTGATGGGAGGGGAGATGCTGCTCTTTTTTTCCCCTCTTAATGTCAGTAGAAGCTAGAGCTGCAGTTGTTACCATTAATTACCTGAATATATCTCTTCTGCAGGTAGGTTAAGTTTTAATTTACCTCCTTCTGTGTTGGTGAAATGTGAAGAAGAGAAAATGGGTTATGAAGCACCACACAGAGCCAAGGTAGATGCGGGAGGTCAGCTACCAGTACAGGTCCTTTTGAAAGCCTTTAGGTTTCCTTTTCATAATACAAATTAATATAGTTTTTTTCGTGGCTGCTGTTATTATTTTGTTGCTTCCCTCCTAGAACTTCTGAAGCATCATTGGTGTGCAGCTCATTGGCTGATGTTAACCTAGTAAGGGACAGATTTAACAGCTCTTCAGTAAAGAAAGTGGGAGAACCAAAAAAATCCCACCATAATTAAGTCAATTGGCTTTGAGAAACAGATTTCAGTAACCAAAGAAACATAACAGATATTAGTCTGTGGAAAAAGAATCCAAAGGAAGAAATAGTTCAGGAGAATTGTGAGTTCCTTGTAGAAAATGATGTTATGATACAACTAAAAACTGTACCAACCTGTAGGCAGGCTGGAAATTGCAGCAGGAGATTAATTTGGATAACTTCCAGGTCTTCAGTGAACTCGAATAAGAAAGAATTACAGAGAAAATGGGCATGAGGTCAAGTGAGTAAGGATGAATATCAAAGGACAGCATGTGCTGGAGGGAAGAAAATAAAATCCAAGTGAAAAAGAAATAAAGTATAGCAAACCCCACAGTCCATGGAGGCATTAGTGGAAAGAGACATATCAGAGGACACATTGGTCCACTACTCACTGGAGAAGGAAAGCTAATGGCAAGAGATACCAAGGAGGCTGAACTGCAGAATGACTTTTTTTTTTATTCAGTTATCACTAAGGGCATCAGCAGTGATCAAACAGCTAATGTAACAGAGGGCAAATGGTACAAATTCAGGCTAAAAGGAACAAACATGAAAGTGGAAGATGTTAGAAAGTACAGCAATACATAAAATATTTTGAAATTGTTGGAACCTGGTGAAATTTGAAAGTTGGATGGTGTCCAAGGATATTTCGAGAACTGGCTGTGCAATTTCAGAGTAGAAGTGAGGAACCAAGAAACTCCATAAAAGAAAATTGTATCTCTCACCTTAGTGAGACAGAAGGAAGCTCTGGTAAGTGCACGTCATTCAGCTTAATTCTGATCCCCAGAATAAGTACTGGAATAAACAAACATGCTATTTGTAAGTGCTTCAAAGATAGCAAATACACAAGTAATAGCCATTGTAAATTTGTCATACACTAATAATACGTAGTTGTTTTTGATTGCATCTTACATGAGATTTTCTTTAGCAATCTAGGTGGATAATACCTAAAAAAAGCTGAGGATGAGCATAAGTCTGGTGTGGAGATCAGCAGCTGCCTCTGTGTCACTGCCCAAAGGAGAATATGTATCAGTCACAGTTTCAAAGGAGTCTTGCTGGGACCGGGTACCCATCGGCATTTTCACCCACAACCTAGGTGAATAGAGGGTTTGTGCATTAGGTTTTCAAAATTTCACAGATGTGGAGGAGCTGTTGGAGGAAGGAAGCTGGACTTTGTGTTATCTGGGCAGAGTGTGAGTTACCTGAAATTTTGAATTCAGTTTAACAAAAGCAAAGTCCTATAACCAGGAAGATCTAGTCAACTGCACAAACAAAAGGGACATGATCCCAGGTATATAGTAGTCCTGCAGAACAGGCTGTAGGGTTTCAGAGGACCAAGTGGAGCAAGGGCCAGCCATAGTGTGCTGCCTGGGAAGGCTGTGGGGAAGTGGGGCCACTGCTGGGAAAGGAGGGCAGTGGAAATGGGTCAGACCAGCATCTCACGCTGCTGAATGACCAAGCCTCCCCTGAGTGAGCAGGAGAAAAGGCTTGGGCCCTACCAAGGTGCTTCCCTGCTAATAAGCCTGTCATAACTCAAATTCAGCTCCGGGCACCTCTTCTCCCCTGCAGAGTTGGTATTACCAAGATACCACAAAAGAGCTGATGGCAGCTTTTTCACCTCTTCACCAGCTGATTCAAGAGTGACTTCAAAGGGCCCAAAGCGGGTTCTCTGCTTGCACTCCCTCTGCACATGCACCCAGAGGTGCTCTGGGAGGATCTCCCTGCCCTGGCTTCAACTGTGGTGGGCACCTACCAGCTCTCCCACACCCTTCTCCAGTAGGCATTGGAGGAACCACTGCCCTTCTCTGGGGACAAGTAGGATCACAGTTGCAGATGACCTGAGCAATTTTGATCCTGGAGACAAAAAAAAATTAGATAAGCAGAATATGAGCAGTTCAATGTGGAAGTAGGTGGCACTGAGACAAAATCTGGTGCAGGACATAGGAAATAACTCAGGTAATTGTCAAACACCATCGATAAAAAGATGGAGGAAAAATTGTTTCACATGCATCCTGCTTTAACAGCTCTTACCACTTCAGCCTTTTCCCTCTAGGTGATTCTTAAGAGACACATGAATAATTTTAACCCTAACTAGAGAGTACTGAACAGTGTCTTCAATTGATTTTTAATTATCATAAACCCTCAGTGTTTTCCAAGTTTCATTACTTAGATGCAGCTGGCAAAGCCTGCTCCGCAAAAAATGAGACTGCGCAATGTGAAAATTAATTCATGATCACTGTCAAGGAACTTGCATATAATAAAGGAGGAAGAAAGTGTTTCTTCTAAACCTATCTTTGACTAATATTAAAACATCGTTCCTTTCTGTTCTTCTGCAAAGAACATTTTAATGGGACTCTGTAGGTGAAAAATGCATTAAAAGCAATTATCTCTGTAATTACTATCTTACTTCTCTTGACCTCCGAAAACACAATCCTGCGCTCACTGTTAGGGAATTATTCCCGGGATAGGTGCCTATGTAAATGGGGTCAAACATGTGAAACATTTAAGATCAGTGGATAACAGGAAAGTAGAGCAATCAAAGACAATGTGCATTTTTTTCTTGCAGAAAAGTTGTGCAGAGGTTGTTCTCACAGCATTTCTCACCCCTGCTGCTCTAAGCACTCACACAATCACGGTGTCTCTGGCACTGAACAGCCAATATTGAGGCTATCTGACTGCAGTAGTATTCTGAACTGCTTCCAAACACTGCATTATTTACAACTGCAAATTTGTGCACACAAGTAACTGAGGCTCAAGTTCCCACCTATGGCAGTACCTGGCACTTAGTCAAAAAATCCTGGTAATGGTCTTCATGACACAAAACAGATGATGAATCCCACCCCAGATTTGATGTGCAAGCTGCAGATTTCCAATGGGATACATATTAAAAAAATAAAAATAAAAATTAAAAAATCATCCCACCTTAATATATTTGTGGTAATTGGCTGCTAAATTAAGATTCTGGAGTTCTTCTCTAAACTTCTCTTTGCTGTTGGGGAAGGGATCTCCAGTACCCCTGTTGGAAATCAGCCATTAAAATGAAGGCTAGTAGCAGGACTTCTTAGGAACCTACACTTTGCACCAGAAACTGAGAAAGTATCATCATGTTTATTTTATTTCCAGACCCCTGGCAGGATGGCTCTCACTGATGCTGAGCCATCCCATCCTCAGCACTGGCGGCTGCATCCCTATTTCCTGCCAGCTGCAGCAAGGTGAGGGAGAGCCAGTGCTTGTACAACACCTTGGTGCATCCCCGAGTGTGTCAGGGCAGGCGTGGTTCTGGTTTGGCCCACTCAGCCAAAGCTGTCACAGTAGCACTGTTATGCCTGACACAAGTATCGAGGGGCTGGTGGTAGCTGAGGAGGCTCCAGCAGTGTGTGGCTGTTGGAAGGATGCAGCTGCTCAGATGCTCAGACCTAGAGGCTACCATGCACTGTCCCCAGCACAACTGCTGTTTTTAATGACTTTAACTATTGCAACCAGTTCAACATGGGGCCCTAAAGTACCTGTTAGCTGTGCCTGTCTCATAGTGCTCGACAGGGGATTTTGGTGATGAAAAGGATTTTTTTTTTTTCCCATGATAAAAATGGGTGTCAGACATCCTGCTTCCTTAAGTGGCTTGGGGAATCTCTTCCAAAATCTAGTTTATAGTCCTTTCTGTCTGCAAGACAAATATGCAGTTCTCTGAAAAATGTACTGTTGTCCATCTGAGTTTGCTGATGGCCAGAAGCACCAGCCTGGGGAGTGTCCCTCAGCTTTGGGAGTGTCTACCAGCCTGCAGTGGTGTCTCTGACACTCAACTGGATGCAATGCTGTGTTAGGTGTGGCCATGTCACAAAGAGCTGAGCTGTGAGGCCTGAAGAGGCTGTTCTGTTCCTTCTTTGGAGGTTAACAGTATTAAACTGTCCCTATTGTCCTGAGACAGACAAAACTGAAGACCCTGGGGACAATTACAGCCCATCATGCATAAGGAATCAGGGAACATGCAGAGAAAGAGACACTCTTGGTCTCTATTTTCCACTGAAATTGCGGGCAGATAATTGAAAACAGCATGTGCAGCAAGGTTTGTCTATAGGTATGACAACTACCTTCGAGTAGATCTATACTAGTAAACAGGTCATCTTGACACAACACAATTACAGCAATCTCCTCTTCAGGTAGCTACGAGAAACTGCTAAGGTAGTGATCTGCCTCCACAGATAACTTTGCTGTAAGCATCTCTTGAAAGGAATTAAGTCCAGCCACTTCAGAGGAAAACTGCTGTGGGGTCCTCCTCAAAAGGAGAAACGAGCTCCCAGCAATGCCTGCAAAGCCTCCAAGTGAATCTCCTGCTCCCAGGCGGGAGGGAATTAGGTGACCAAAGTTACAGTTCCTGGGTCACAACGGCAGTGAAGCTGCTCCCAGATGATGTCAAGGGGGTTTGCCAGTGACACAAAATGCAGATTTGAGATCAGAGTGAAAAAAGCCCTCCCTTGCTTCATTTATTTAATCCATTTCTTTTATCCTTGGTGCTTCTTCTGGCTGTCAGCAAGGACAGAAGCTGCCTGGCATGCTGGATGCCAGTGCTGGAAAGTGCATTATCAGTTTTATTGGGTTGGTCTTGCTCCTGAAAAGCTCAAAAGGATCTATTATTTTATTTCTGGTTACACTTTCAATGCCTCTTGCATCCAGAGATGTTTTTTTCTTCTCACTGTCTGGCAGTGTAATAGTCAGAATCTTTTCACAGGCCCCTTTATACACTGAAATCAGTTTTACAAGCAGGCATCTTGCCAGTTATTTTTCTCCTGTTTTCTTGGAAGAGGATCAGACATATTTATTGTCCTTGTATTTGTAACCATGGCAAAATATCTTACCTTATCTTCTCTGATGCTTACGTGGTAACACTGCTATTTTCTACTGGAAGTATGTCAAATTGCCTCCCAGTGCTTTAAAGTCTATTAACGTTTTCATAGGCCCCTTTCTTACAGCTGTATTGGAGTCCAAATATACAATCTGCTCAGCAGATTTTGGGCTTTGTGTTTTGTAATGACATAAGTCCTGTGTTTACATGATCAGGGCTGGAGATCAGTGTTTTTGCTTGGTGAGTATGGAAGAGAAAGGAGGAATAAAATTCTCCTGCCCCAGAAATTTGAATGCTCTCAAGCAATGCTACATCCCTGGGGCATGTCAGCTGCAGAGGAAGACATGATATTTTCTACAGAGATGTGCTAGTGTCACGGTCTAGGGTCAGGGCATCCCCTTAGACCTATAACAGACGCTCTCTGTTAACCCCCATCCCTCCCCAAAGGTGAAGGGAAAAAGGAATAAGGGAGACTTAGCGATTAGAAAAGGGAACCAGAACAGCTTTAATGAAAATGAAATTAATAATTATAAAATGGAATATATACAAATATATACAAAACCAGTATGGAACCCAACCCCCCTGATGGTAATTACATCACCGTCACCGCTGATGTTGTGAGCAGGCACCGGGGGAGTCCCAGACT
>WTSP01136498.1:0-10225 GCA_025331215.1 Actenoides lindsayi | reverse complement strand
TTTTAATTTTTGCTGGTTTTGACTGCTTGGGTGTTGGTTATGGTTTGCTTTTTGGTTTGTTTGTTTTTTTTTTTTTTGGTGGGGGGGAGTTGTTTGTTTGCTTTTGTGGTGTGTTTTGTTTGGGTTTGGGGGTGTGGGTGTGTGTGTGTTTGATTGTTCGTTTTCCTGGGGTGTTTGGATTGTTCATTTGGGGAGTTTTGGATTGATTGTGAGTTTTGGGAGTTTGAATATGTTTCTTTGTTTGTTTCTTTGTGTTTCTTTTTCTTCCTTACACATATGCGAAGTAAACATAGGCAGGATGAAAACTGTGACTATAAAACTGCACCTGTTCTATAACACTAAATGGTCTTCCTAGAAAATTTTCAACACCCTGGAGAACCTACAAGGAAATTTTGCTATATTTAGTTACTTGTTGGAAAAAACAACACTCATACAATATACATACAAATTCATCTGCACTAATGTCACGAAAACTACTCATGTAGATGTGAGTCTTAAATGTGAACAATACCACCTTTTATTGCACCTACAGCATCTCCAACCAGTAAAATTTTAAGGAAGAAAATTAACAGGGTTTTAAGGAAGAAAATTATTGGGTTACTAAACAGACACATGTCTATCTGATTTCTTTTTCACAGGTTATGAAACATTTCCAATTTATTATGCTGTACTTATAAATAATGTGTTGGAAAAATAAGTATCTAAACAACTTAGAACTTGGCAAGTTTCTCTGTGAAAAACACGATAAAGTTTATGGTTGGGGTTAAGTTGCTGTAGAGGCTAATATTGACATGAGTTTCTACCCATTTTTGAATTTAGAGGAGGAAATTTCTAAACAACAAATGCACTTAGGCCTAAATAGAAGAGATTTGACAAGATTATGTGGATGAATCTCTTTCCAACTTTTTTCCAAGATATTTCAGAAAGGTAGAAAACTGCATTGTAGTTTTTGAAAGAAGTGTAAGCAACAATTCCATACCATTCTGTTCAATGTGTTAATATATATTGACATTATGTAGGTGAGTCTGAGAAATAAATTTAATTGAGAAGCTGGCTCAATAAAAGACATAT
The DNA here is from genome assembly GCA_025331215.1 of Actenoides lindsayi. Classification (NCBI taxonomy): domain Eukaryota; kingdom Metazoa; phylum Chordata; class Aves; order Coraciiformes; family Alcedinidae; genus Actenoides; species Actenoides lindsayi. The sequence goes on along the minus strand of WTSP01136498.1, from coordinate 9,154 downwards.
TTCACACTGAATTCAAACCTTGATTTTTAAATTTGCCTATCATTATGTTGAGCCCAGCTTGCAAACTACTCCATAGCCAAAAATTCTCCTCAAAAAGAAAACATGAAAAAATGACCTTCCTATTAGATACACAAGCCTTCTCAGTGTGTCTATTTCTCCATGTAGCATCAGGTCAGGTGTCTTCATGGTGTATATAGGAGTGATTAAGATGGGAAAAAAAATAATTAATTTTACTGTTCTGCTAAGCTATAAACAAATACTTCATGTAAGGTTTATTTTAAACACTAAACAACTTTAGTCAAAATAGCACATATACTAATTGGAGACCACAGAGTTTCTGCAGCAGTAAAATATGCCTCCTATGTGACTGTGAACTCATATCAGGCAGCATTTGCACTGATGACCTATGTGCGTGGATGTATTAAATTTGTATGCCTGTTATTCAGAAGAAACTGAAAAAATACTACATTTTTAGTGGAATGCAGTCACTGTTGATGAATGAATTAAATAAAGAAAGCAGATTCCAACTTCTCCAAAGAATTCCACAACTACATATCAAGTAGGGAGACAACACATTAAAATTTGACATAATAAAATTGGTATTATAGATGTATTTTTGTTGATTGAGCAGGGCCCAAAAGAAAAACCTTAATGAATGTGCATGTACACTATGAATTTTAAATAAATGTAGTAAGTTCTAAAATTAGTTGTCTTGCCATGTCTCTGCCACTGACTGCATATCTCTGCTAAATTATCCACAGGATCCTTGAGTTTGTTTTTATGGCATCAACAGGGAAATATTTAGAATGAAACTAAAAAGCTAATTTGCACATCACTTATCTTAAATGATTGTGGTGGGTTTACCCTGGCTGGGCACCAGGTGCCCACCACACCCTTCTATCACTTCCCCCAACCCCCGTCAGCATGGCATGCAGGGAGAGAATAAGATGAAAAGAAAAGAACCGTGAGTTATGATAGATAAAGATGTTATTCTCTACTTCCTGTCTGCAGATGATGTTGGGTCAAGTCCAGGAGGGCTCCAGAACACGTAGCAGTTGCTCGGAGGACTAGCTGAATGCCCCCACATCCTCCTCCTGCCCTCTCCCTTTATAGTTGAGCTGACGTCATATGGTATGGAATATCTCACTGTTCAACTCAGGTCGGCTGTACCCCCTCCCCCATCTTGCCTTTCCAGCCTCTGGTGCCATGTGAGCATGGGTGTGTTATCAACACCCTCCAGCTCCCAGTACTGCCACATGAAGGCTGGATGGGGAAAAGCAGCTCAGCCAGACCCACTACAATGATATTTTTTTTTACAGGTTGGATCAGTCATTGAGATCTGCTCTTGGAAATGTTATTTTATTATTGATCATTGTCTGTTTTCCAGGAATTTAATCTTTTTAAGCAAATATTGAATACAAATTCTAACCTGAAGCTCTGAATGTGGGGTCTTCATAAACAGCTTGTTTTAGATGTTAACCACCAGAGATACCAGATTTTATATATTATGCAAATGCTGTCTAAGTTGTAGCAGATTCAATGTAACCTGTAGTTACCAATAACTTACCTTGAGTAACCTACCCTTGTTAGCTCCCTAAATACCAATTAAAAAAAAATATTTATTGTGTAATGTTGGATAAATTCTCAGTACCAGTGAAGTCAATGGCATTATGACACGAAATTTCAATTTTTTTCCCCCAGACTATTAGTATGTCTACCAAATATAAAACAGACCATTATAAACAAAGAGATAATTTTATATATATATATATATATTTAGTCATACAGAATCACATAATCCCATAATCACAGAATGTTAAGGGTAAGGAGGAACCTCGAAAGATCATCTAGTCCAACCCCACTGCCATCAAGACCACCTAGAGCGGGTCACATAGGAACACATCCAGGAGGGTTTTAAATGTCTCCAGAGAAGGAGACTTCCCTCTGGGCAGCCTGTTCCAGAGCTCAGTGTTAAGATTCAGGAGTTGGTTAAAAAACCTTGTGGGATGGCTTTCAGTTGCCTACACCATCTTGTGTTTCATCATTGCAGTATTAGCATGTTCAAAACATTGTCTTTGAAATCATCATTCTGTACTTTCTTTGTGTTAAGTATGTATCATCTTCTTCAGGTGATGCAGTGCTTTCAGAAAAGGCAATCACTGAAGACTGCTAGGAAATTCAAAGATGTCTATGGGGCAACAATATCAAAGACATTGCAAGATCTAAAATTAACATCAAAGTTATTATATGTAAAAGAAAGACTTGTACCTACTACTGCTTTCACAGCTGCAAACCTTTTCATTTCAGAATATTTTGTGTATCTCATGTTGTTCACAGCTTTTCTGAAAATTTGTTTGTTTTTCCCCATGGAAGCAAGTGATTATTAACAGGAGATTGAAAAAAAAAAAAAGTCATTTAAGTGTGCATATCTGTTGAAGTCTGGTTGGATGTGACCCAGATGCTGCTGGGTAGTGGGTTTTTGAGCCTATGAAATAATTGTTACTCATCACCAGTATGTTATGCAAGACTGCAAATAATGGTTCCATTTGAAGAATTACAGAATTATCCAATCTTGTAATCATCACTAAGCAACATTCTAATTCAAAACGCTACAGTGAATGGAAGCCCAGATGTGCAGGCTTACTATTGTCAATCAATTTTCACCCAGGACTATTTATCAGAGCAAAAAGAGGAGAACATCAAAAATATTTTTTGGATAGTTGTCAAATTTCACTCTTTTGATTCTTTCATACACCATAGTTAAACACAAGCTCTAAAAATTTATTTACTCAGAAAAACAAAACTGATTACAGATCTTGTGACTGTGAATACAATTTTAATGATTGAATAAAAGATTAAACCCAGAAAAAATCTTTGTCTCAAAACAACTGAAAAAAACCCAACGAACTCTTCTCTCTGCACTCCCTGTTTTGAACTTGACACTGTCACATAGGTTGTCTTATTTTGTTCAAATTCTTATTGCTTTCTACCTCTTTAGAGACCTTATGCTTTTACAGTAACAACACAGCTTTAAGACAGTCTAGAAAAGTTCTAGAATAGAATAGAATAGTTTGCTGTGTAGAAAACTTGAACTATTTTTACAGCACAGTCTCTGTTTCACAGAAACAAAGAGGGCTTAGTGAGGTTCTCAGGGCAATAGATATTTAATACCAATTGATTCTGACTTCCGCTGTTCAAAGAATGTCAGAGGGATGATGATACAAAATAACAAAAGAAAGTGTAGTTTGGGGTTCCTCTAGAGGAATAAAAAAGAGTAAAGGATCTAGATTCAAAAAGATATATGTTAAATATGACCCAAAATTTGAGTTCAGTATTTCAGTGTTGAATGGAAAATATCCTGTGAGTGCTTGTAGTAGATTAAGTGACAAATGATTAGAGTACATGATTCTTAAGATTTTGATGTTTTCAAAATTGAATATACAAGATTAGTACTTATTCTTTTTTCCTGGGAGGCATATCCAGAATATCTGTATTTAATACAACATACCTGTTACCTGCACCTTCCTATTTTTTATTTAAACATAATTTGAAGTACTGAATTATGTCCTCAGTGGGTGATACCTATTGTGTTTAGATGTGATATTGGTACAAAAAATTTCTTAATAGAGTTCTTTTATTTTCAGCAAAGTATTTATGCAATATGCAAAACTAAGTTGTTTCATTGAAGCTAGCAAAAACATGCATACTTGGAAGACTTCTTTCTATCACCTTCACAATAACAATATTCTCTTTGGAGACTGAAGAGGGTGGCTAGCTTTGTGCAGTACTGTGTTAGTTAATTTTTCCTAATTCCATTACTTTTATCACAAAATATTTATCTGACACACTGCGAAAGACTCACATGCAAAATAGAAAAAAATGTGGTAACTGGTTCTTCATTTTCACCATATAATATTTCTGAATGTTTTTGAAAAAAGAATAAAATTGTTTGCTGCTATGCTTTGATAGTAAATTGTTTGTATGCTGAAGTAACAACTAGATTGAACAATGTTTTCATCTGGCTGTTCACAGCTGACATACAAAAAAAGATTTTAAAAAATCATCAGTGCAGAGCACTGTTGAATGCCAATATAAAATGATTAATTATCTAAAGGGAAGATTTTAAAAATCACTAAGGTATGCACGAGAAGCAATTGAACTGAAAGTTAATGGCACTTGTAATCCTAAACCTCTTGGGTGTTTTTGAATGTTCAGCTTCTACATGAATATATTACAAATAATGCTGTTGGAATACTTGGAAGATCTGTTTGTTCTCCCTTAAATGCTCAGTGATTCTTGTAGTCAAAATTTGCCTTCCAAAAATGTGTAAACTTTAGAAGTCATCTAAGTCAGTTTATTATTTTGCCTTGATACTCCTTAATCAATGAGCAGATCTAATTTTCTGGACATATGTTGAGATCATCCATAGAAGAGAACATGTTTCATTTGTTGGTTGGTTTTTTGTGTGTGTGTGTGTTTTGTTGTTGTTGCTTTGTTTTGTTTGTGTGGAGTTTTTGTTTGTTTGGGTTTTTTTCATTTAATTTAATTTCATTTTGTTTTGGTTTGTTTGTTTGTTTGTTTTTCTGATGAGCTTCTGAGTTCTATTTATCTTGGCTGGACTCTTTGCCATGAAAAGAGATTTTTCTTACCAGATTTGGTATTCTTTATGAAGTGCTGCTCAAGATGTGTATCTCAAGGCTAGAGATTCAGTCATCAAGTCTGTATCTCCTTTAAATAAGGATGAGTTTCAAACCCAGTATCTCAGGTTTGTGAGATTAGTCTTGGGTACAGCTAGACTGTTTCTCTAACTAGGCAACAAGATACATCTTCTAAGCACATTCTCTTAAACCTCTCAGATTCCAGGAAACCTGATGCTGTTGTCTGACTTGATGATTGTTAGGTTTATGGTTTTAATTATTAGTTTTCACATATTCCCAGTGGATCTGTTTGTAAAATACTTAAACTATGTATTTTGTTTATATCAGGGATCTCTGAGGATAATAAAAATGGCACTCCCTGTTTTCATAGTTTTTATGATTTTGGCTTACAATGTTGTCTAGGAAGAATTTCAACGATCCAGTCTAGTCACCTAGTGCTGTGATAGCATTATACCAGATGGCCTACGTCACTCTTCAGTGATTAATGGTCACCCTTGTCTTTCTTGTAATATCTGAGGGATTGATGGTTTCCATCTATGTGGCACCTTATTTTTAATTTTTGTTGTTTCAGATGCTGTCTATGGTCATTGGCTGTAAGTTTTCATCACTTCTGGTTTTGGTAGGAAGATGCCTAGTTAGTTAAATTCTGGTTGGTTTGTTTGTTTCTTCACACTATGACAAATGTTTTGACAAACATTTGGGAAGTAGGATTCTTCTTAGGACCGAATTTCTTGTAAGGAGAGATTTGGTTCCAGAAAGTCAGTACTAAAATATGAACCAAGCACTCACCTTTCAAGAGTGTCTGATTGAGATGTTTAATCAAACTTTCCAAACATTTTCCAAGTGGCCTGATAAAAATGTTACAAGATAGAATTGGTCTGTCTAGCCATCTGAACATTTAATATTTTAAGTAGAGTGCTCCAATTGGAAACATAGAGATAGACTCTTATACTTTTTTCTTTTTTTTTTTTTTTAACATTTTTTGGTGAGTCTGCATGCTCCCCTCCCTCCCCACCTTATTCTTTATTTCTTCTCAAAGATACCTATTTTGAAACATACAAACAAGTGCCTTATATGGCTTATTTTTCTGACTGTGTCCTTTTGCTATTACTGGTTGTTAGAATATTCCTGTGTTTATGTGTTGTGTTATGTTCTTTGATGAAGAAAAGTCAGCATTCAGTAGAAAGCAAATCCATTTTCCTTATGATACTGGACACATGTAAGCCTGGTAATTTCTTTTTAACATACTTTGTATTAGAATAGGTCTGCCTGAAAATTGACCTGACTAAGCAATCATGGAATGGGATGCTGACAACACTACAGCATTATATTTAATTAGTGAAGACAAGACCCTTCCCTTTGAGAGTCCTTAATTTGTTGCATTGATTAGTCCCTAGCAAATTCAAGGGCAAATACAATTACATCTTCAGTGTCAAAAATGTCTGTCAAGAAATCCATTGCTGTTTGTAATTCCTGAACCTCTGGAATTTGACATAGACAGCCTACTGGAAAGTGCATAATTAAAATAGTTTCATTTACTTTATTGGCTTTGTTAGTCTTTGGTACACCATTTAATGAAGTTTGTGAAATTCAGGTTTTATGAAATATGTTTTGTCATAGTACACTACATAAAAATATATATATATTTTAATAGAAACAGGAAAATAAAACAAGTACAGAAAACAGTTTATTGTGTACAGTTTTGTTAGGGAAATTACTAGAATTAAAATTTGCTGTCATACAGTCCTTCAAGCAGCCTGCTCTTGACAGTAAATCATTAATCACTAATCTAATTTTTAAATAAGTACTGATCACAACTTGAACATACACTGCAGTAATGATCCAATAACACAACCATGTGTGGTTGTAAATTTTTTTTTTTTTCAATATAATGAGATACGGTGAAGCTTCCTTTAGGTTTATATAATTATTTCCATGACAATCATAGGACATAAAATTAAAGAGGAATATCAAAGGAATAAAGTTTGTGTGACAGATGTAATCTTAGCTGAGTCCTCAAACAAAGATGGAATGAAACTTTGAAAATTATACACCAAAAATAGAAAATCATTAAAGACTAAAGAATCAATCTGATGGTGTTTGTCATTGTTTCTGGTTTTTTTTCTTCCCCTTATTATGACTTAGTTATGTGAAATAGTCATGCTGAATCATAGTCTTCCCCCACATCCTTAGAGGGCACATGGTTCTGTCACCCATTCTCTGTGCCTGGCTGAGATTAGCTATTGATAATTAACAAAGTGTGTTTTGGATGTTTGATAGGTTTACCACTTGCCTTACACATATAGGGAAACCTTCTAGACAAATAGGTTGTAAAACGGATACATGCAGTGCTTACGAAATGGCTGCTATTTTGGGTGATCAGAGACACAGGTATTCCAGAGCTCAGAGCAGAACACACTTCAGTTTGAAATAAAGGTGCTCTGAAGATGAGTACTGTAAGTGAACATGTCTAAAAGCTAGGACATAAAATAATACAGCTTCTAATACATCAAATTTACTCTTTCATTTACAAAAGACACACTTGAAAGAAGAAGGCTATTAATATTGCAAAACCAAGTACTCAGCAGTAAGGAGATGTTAGCCAACAGCTTCTAGAATAACAATAGGATGATCTTGGATTCTTAATTACGCTGTCAGATACTGTATTTTCTGCTAAACTCCTGCATCATGAGAAAGTTGTTCAATATTTACTTTTATCACAATTACTCACTATGTGGCTCTACTTATTTGTTGCACGTCATATGAATCCTGAACTTTATTAATTCCTTTGTTTTTTTGTTTGTTTGATGACTGCTTTTTGTTTGTTTGTTTGGCCTTTTTTTCAAGGCACTTATCAGCATAGTCTCTGATTTCTTAGCAGACATCTTCCTAGTTTCAGCTGAAACTGATAGGTCTCCAGTTCTGCAAATGGAGAATCATAGCCCAGTGTGAGAAGTAGCATTTTCAAGCTGTCAGGAATGCCTTACACTTCAACATTAGGTACAAAATCCAAGGTCTTTCTCTCAGATCTCTCCTAAACTTCAAGAAATGTTTAGAGCTGTGCATTTGCATGTGTGCATACTGTAAGGTGGTGGAGTGCTCTGATGGCTTTTTAGCTAAAAGAGAAAGCTGAGGCCATTTTTAGGAGGGGCCTAGTACTGCTTACTTTAAGGATGGATAGAATTTCTTTGAAACCTAGATTTGAACTGAGTTCAGAAAGCTCACATGAGAGAGCTGGACATAGAAAATAAGGTCTGTAAAATAATCCAATCATGTCTATTGCATCATTGTGTTTAGTTGGCATCAAGTCATAAATCTTGTGGCCAACATGAGAGAAGAATGTTTTCCACTACCTATATTCTGTCAAATAATACAAATAGCGGTAAAGAAATTTTGTAAAAATGCAAATACACCTTTAAATAGCTTTCACTGTGCTAGTATGCTTGTATGCACACAACTAGAGTAAAAGTTGGACTAATACTTTTAACTTCACTACTTTTCACTATGCTACACATCTGATTTAACCTTTTTCTAGATTAATTTTTCTAATTTTGGTGTCCCGGAAATCATGCTCACACTGGAGTGTTTTCCATATTTTTATTTTTAAAGATCACCTTGTACGATGCTTATCTGTAATCCTCAAGGAACTTTTTTTCAGTTACTGCCATTTGCTTCAAAATCCCTGCTTTGAGATGGTAAATGTCTCTGTTACCTCACTTGTTTTTACATGACAAGTTTTTCAGAGTGATAGCAATCCTGTTTATAAAAAAAGCAAGACATCTTTGTTTATCTATGAAATATCACCAATTTTTTTTCCAGAATACAGTGGCTATGAACAATCATGGTCATTCATCTAGCTGTAAGTCCAACAGTGAAGCTAGACTTTTGATGTTTGTAAGAATGCTTAGGCTTATGTAACTGAAGACCTGTAACATTTTATGACAGATCTGTTGTTAAAATAAAGATATTTCTGTAATTCACACAGGGAGGACAATGAAACTTTTCTGTAATATTTTTCCATTTCTAGCCATGTAGATGTATTGGTTTGGTCTACAGTTCCAGTGTGCATATGTCTGGAGGTATTAATGAGACCAGCAGACAAGGACAAGTTACTATGGAAGCTTCCAAACCACAAACATTAACATATTTACAAAATACCAAAGAGATACAGTGATGTTAACATACAATTTTTTTTCCTTGCCTTGGTAATTTTTCATTTACATATTTATTAACTTATGCTAAATCAAGTATTTCTTCCATTGATAGGCACAGCAAGTAAATTAATTGTAATTGGGTTTATTTGAGTTAATTATAAATGGGGTTTTTTTGATAAGCCACTTATCATAGAATAGACTTATTACTACATAGTTTTTACTCAGGCATAAAAGTTTGCATTTTAATTGCAGAGTATTTGCATTGTATTATTTTACAGTATTCCTGCATTCTTAGGAATGTGAAAATTCACTATTGAGTTTATTATTTCTTATAAATTTTAG
>WTSP01136497.1:0-10229 GCA_025331215.1 Actenoides lindsayi | reverse complement strand
GGTGGCCCAGAAGGCCAATGACATCCTGGACTGTATCGGGAATAGTGTGGCCAGCAGGACGAGGGATGGGATTCTCCCCCTGTACTCAGCACTGGTGAAGCCTCAGCTCGAGTACAGGTCTTAGCCCCTCGCTTCAAGAAGGACATTGAGGTGCTGGAGCGGGTCCAGAGCAGAGCAACGAGGCTGGGGAAGGGACCAGAAGGAAAGTCTTAGGAGCACTCAGCTTGCTGTCTGCAAATTTGCTAAGGGTGTGCCATATTGCACAATGTCGTTGATGAAGATATTAAACAGCACTGGTCCCAGTACAGACCCCTGAGGGACACCACTTCTCACTGATGTCCATCTGGACCATTCAACCAATTCCACATCCACTGAGCAGCTCACCCCTCAAGTCTGTATCTCTCCAATTTAGAGAAGGATGTTCTGGGGGACTGTGTCAACACCTTACAGAAGGCCTCCTATCTGGCAGCAGCTAGTGCATGAGGGTAGAACAACCTCTGACAAAGTTTAAACAGTGCCAAGTGCCAGGTACAGAAATCAATCTGACCCGAGAAGCTAAGGAAAAGGCCTGAGGTCTCCAGTGTGACCAGGAACACAGTTATCTTCTCATCAGTTAACAGCAGGGCAGAGCTCAGCCCCACATCAGCCATCAGCAGGACCTCCCCAGCGAGGTAAATCCAGAACTCTCCCTGCCAAAGGAAGAACAGTGTCACCAGAGGAGACACAGATGGGTACGTCTCTATCGAAAGAGGAGACCAGCATCACAGGCATCACTTTCCATCTTCACCCCTCTGCTCTCACCTCTACAACAGCCTCCCCAAACCCAAGTGGTTACTGTAGTGGGGTTAAGAGCCAGCCCCCATGGATGACGGGCTGTGAAAACACTGAACACACATTAACAAAACCGAAGAGACAATTTTATTTGGAGGTTTGGTCTAAATAGTTTTCTTCACTGGCAAAACTTCTTGCCCCTTCAGGATTGTCTAGTACCAGACAGGGACTTGTTTGGATTTTAACTGTGAGAAAACTGAAGGAAGCAACCCAACCAGCTGCTCTCAGCAGTGACAGCATTGTTTTCCAGCTTTTCTGATTAGTCAGGAACTCTATTTCCCTGTTTCAAGCTGTCAGATCTCTGACCTGTGAAGGAAAGCTGGGCCACTGCTTTACCTGCACCCGCAGAAGCAGCAGCTGCTGACCCACCCGCTGCTAGACATCCTTCTTAGACAAGTTTTGATTTCAGCCACACCACTAGAAGCTGGAAGCTCAATGCTACCTGATTGGATGCAAGGCAATCTACCCTGGTGCTACTCATTGTTTATCTCCACATTTCCTAGGTCTATGCCAGCTCTACATCTCCTCAGCATCATCTCAAGTAAAGGTATGTAATGAACATACCTGAGCACCTCACAGACAATTCCAGGAGTTAACACTGGGCCCAAATTAGATGTTCTGGTCAGTTAACAACACAAAGGAGACAAATGCAATCTCCTTCAGGGTCCTGAGGAGCTAAAACCATTGAGGCAATGAGCTGAGCTGTTTTCCCCTCCCTCCCCAAGTCCAGTGCTCCCAGCTCCATGCTCTAACATGAGTTTGGATCCCTAGGCTTGTTTGGTTTGGTTTTTTTTTTTTTCAACAAACCAAACATAAGCTCCATTAAAAAGCAGCATGTCCACCACTGCAGCTGCCTGCCTGGAGACCTCTGTTAGTTCTGCCCAACACAGAGTGTTCACGTGTGCACACAGGAGCAGGCAGCATCCAGCAAGTTCTTCATCTGCTGAAGCCAAAAAGAGCATGAGAGATGGGAACCATGACACTGGGAGTTATATTTGAGGGTTTTATTAGTTGTTCTTCTGCAGAATCAAAATATTTAGCAAATTACTTGAAAGATTCCTCAAGACTGTTGATATTTTATGTATTCAGAACTTGAACAATGTACAATGTAATATTTTGAACTATCAAAAACAAGCCCAAACCTGATTTCTAGTACTAGGTGTTATTATGTAATCCTATAGCAGTGTGAAAAATGGAACTAATGCAGTGAGTATATTTGTTTTAAAGAAAGTGCTTAGAAGAAACCTCCTGCATCACACTGAGTATTATTTAAAACAAAAAGATAACTGATTTTCTAGCAGGGCATTGTCTTAAATATCCTACAAGCCTGGGGGATTAAGAACACTGAGCCCCATCTCTCTGCCTTCAGGTTCAAGAACCAACACAAGCTGCAGTGCCAGGTGGAGTTCACAGCTTACCTGTTTCAAGAGAGCTTACACACCACTCTGCATTGGATGCTCATGTCTGGCAGAAGTGTTGGATGCACGGGTTAAAAAAAAAAAAAGAAAAAGAAACACAAGAAGAACAGCTTCTCTCTTTATGCATAGCAACAGTTTCTGAACCAGTGTTTTACTAAGTTACAGACTAACTTTCAACCAAAAAATAAAACTCCATTGCACTAAGGTCAAATTTAACCAGTTAATCTGGACTGTGACACAGTCAAGTAATTCAGTACAAGCAGACACCATGAAAGCAGCTTCAAAGAACCAAAGCATCCTAGTTTCAGAACCAACTTAATACTCTGTCCAACTCCAGTGCAACAGTGAGCAGGGCCAACCACTCCCATCTCTACCTATGTACAACTCCAGTAGAGGTTAGGCAGTCTAAACTCTCCGTGGCCAAGCTGGAAAAAGGAAACTTAGGAAAGGACACTTAAAAAAATTTAATTTAAGAAAGAAAAGTCTCCTCTCAGTGGGAAGAGAACTGCTGGAGTGATGCAGGCGGGTGGGCTTGCTCAGTCACTCTCCCATGTGTGTGAAAAGCTGGACTCCTTCCGGCCGACAGCAAATCACACCGGGCGTGAAGGTGGTGGGGCTGGTCCTGCTCCACTGCACACCGAGAATCCAGGAATGTGTTTTCAGCTGGCTCCTGCACGGGCCATTAGATCTTCCAAAGCGTTGTGTTGGTCATTGTTATGTAATAATAAGACCTCCTTAATGTCTTTTAGTTCAAAGCCCATTTCTTTAAATTGACTCATTAGTTGGAGAAGTTCTGTGATCTGAAAGACACAGACAGTCCATTATTTGCAAGAGAAAAGAGGATCAGTGCTTGGTGGATGTTTAGCACAGAGCTTGACTTCAGTGCCTGGGCTGCCCACGGGGTGAATTCCTCCTCCTGGAGTACGGCCTATTCCCATTGCATTTGGAGAAAGCCCACTCACACCAGAGCTGTCTGAGTTCTGGGTGCAGCAGCCCATGAGACTTCAACTTCAGACCACTGTGTTTGCAGCCCTGTTTCCAAAACGCTCTGCAGTAAGAGCACCAAAGCTCAAGTCTGTGCGTTTATGTGTGGTGGGGGTGGGGGGGGGTGTCTTCCAGTAGGAAATTTATCAGCCTGGCCCAATTTGGTCTCCCAAAAATGCTGATTAATGGCACCCCGCTCCTCCATGCAGCAGCTCCTGCTGCATCTGAACTTTTTTCAAGTTACTTTAACTTCGGAAACAGTAGAGTAGCCCTGGCTACCAAAAGGATTCTCAGACCTAGGGTAAACCTGGGGGATTAGGGCAAAACCTACTGGACACACTGTCCGCGATACTAACAACATCAACCACTAATCCTCCCTGAGCTTTGAAAAAATAAAGTGACAAGGAGTGAACCAGCTGATGAGACTCCTATGAACCCTCTGTATTTACAGTGCCTCAGCTCCAGTCCAGGGGAAAGAAAAAACCCACACCAAGCAAGCAAGTCAAAACGGGCAATCAGGAGACTAGCCATTTCCAATTCTGGGGTTAAGCCAGCAGCAAATGTGTTTCCTGCACTCAGTTACTTCTCCCATCTTCACACTCTTGTTCCTCTGTTCGCAAACTCATCATGAAGCCCAGGAAAGGCAGGAAGGCACAGATATATCTGGGGGCACTGGGCTGCATCTCTAAAGACGTGATGCAGTAACTCAGCACACAGCAGGCTGGCAGACTTTAAAAGATCCCACGTCCACTGCCCTGGCTACTCAGTCCTGCCTCTGTACCTTTGGTGCTGGTAAAGCAGCCAGACAACAAACCAGATGCCAAAAAAATGTGTTTTCTAGCTTCTTCCGGAGTGAGCCCTAACCCACTCTGCTGAGCAGCCAGGCAGATGCGTTTGCAGAAGCGAGAAAATTCATGGCCAGGGCAGGCTGGCAGGGTTTGAAAGATAATTTGCTGTTTCTGAAGTTAACTGTCTCTGTACCAAGCACCTCGCCCACAAGAGACCTCTGGGTTCAAAATGTTACAACCAGAATAAACATGGTCTTTAAGAAATCCTGTCCCTGTAAAAATGAGAGCAAGTGAGAGTAACAGAACACTGCAGAAGAATTCTAATGCTTTAACACATGGGTGCTTTATCACCAAAAGGATGTCCTTTGACAGCCAGTTTTGGAAACAAAGCAGCAGTACCATGAAAGCCAGAATTCTATCAGCCAGAGGAATTGCTGCTGGAATTCCCCACCACAGTGTGTACTTTCTTTATTGCTTAGCACGTTGTGCCCTCACCTTCTCCTCTGAACACTGGTGCATTTCCAAAGCTGCTTCAACAAGAAGTGGGTCAAAGCCCTTCTCACAAAGCTGTCCATGTGCGAACAGGTAATCCAAAACCTGTGGGGAACAAAGAGAGACTGAGTTTGCAGGGTGGCACTGGCAGCACAGCTACCATCCCTGTATGTGCAGAGGGGCCACACACAACCCTACCCCAAGCTTCACCGGGGACTGAGATAAAAGTTCTTCCTAGCAGAGTTGAGACATTCTTTATGCAAGAGCTCTTTCAGAGAAGACAAGCTGTTCTGTCCTCCCGTATACTCCCACCAGCTTTGAATGTCATCTTCCAGTCCAGTGAAAGAAGTCTCAGAAGCCTGAAAGAAATCTCAGAAGCCTATCTTTAGCCTTCCGTGCCTCATCGCTGAGCCGAAAGCAGAAGTTTAACTGTGCTTTTTGTACTAAAAGTTTTAAAAATGAAACTGTAGGTCCAGCAGTTAAGACATGCCAGCTTTTAGCTTCTCACACAGCCACAATTGCTGATGCAGTTTGAGAGCAGTCAGCCGTGTAAGATCAACTCAGCATACGGGTAAGTGAGCTGCAAACCATATGCCTAGAAATCGCTACCAAACTTCTTACCTGTCCTCAGGTTTGAGAGATACAGAGAAAGGTCTGATAGGTAATGCTGGGTATGTAAGAAATCCTGCTGTATTTGCAGGCTGCCTTCTGAAACTGACCTCCTAGGGGATGTTTTTCCCATCTGACATTACAGGTCACTCCAGTGCACAGCTCAAACTGCTCTTGATGCCTAGGTAGCGGGCAAGCAGATCGGTTCCACAAGCAGGGGTCACTGGGACTCTCCTCCTTCCCAGGCATAGTCCCACCAGGGGATGGATACTTCACACAGCACAGAGCCTGCCTAGGGTCAGCAAGAAGAGCCTGGCCATGCTCTCCCCACTTGAAAATGTTTGTTTGAAGCAGATCCTGTAGCCAGAGCCACACATCACCCTGCAGCAGTTTATGCTCCATGACCTGGTGTTAGCAAGCCCTGGAGGCGATGTGAGGTTAGGAAGCACCACAGACAGAATGCAGAAGAGAAAGCTGTTCAGTGGTGCCTCATGAAGTCTTCAAGGGCCAACCTCTCTACAAGGACAGATGTCAGCATCATAACCCCTTGTGCTCAGAACAAGGGAAGTTGTCTTCTTTTTTGTCACATGGCATAAAGCAGGGTATAGAGTCATGATAAGCTTCCTTTGGATGGTTCTGTGGCTTCATGGAAGGTCCAGCACCTCTCCCAGCTTCATGTGGAGCTTGGGACTCACCCCAAGCTCAGTCCAGCTCCAGCCCAGTACCCTCAGGTGTGGCTGACTGAAGCAGAAACACACACAGGCACTCTCTTCTTCAGTTCTGGGAGCCTTTACTGCCAGGTGGCAACTTCTCTAGTGGTTAATATCACAGTGGCTACGGGCTGCAACCCCCCTGTTAGAATCAAAGTACCACCCATCCCCCCATCCATCTTGCAACCCCACAGGTTGTTTCTCAGCAGAATGGGCATCTAACCAAAGGTTTCTTTCCTGGTGCAGAAGCTCTTACCTGGTCTATGTTCTGTCCTTTCTTCTTCATGGCTTTCAGGACGTTCTCAGGCGAGTACCCCATGTTGACGACCGTCTCTACGCACTGCCTCTCGCTGGCAGACAGGGCTTGCTGCAGCTCTGGAGCTGGGCCACCTGACCGCTTCGTGCAGCTGGTGTTATTGGGCACTTTAGA
Organism: Actenoides lindsayi; assembly: GCA_025331215.1. NCBI lineage: Eukaryota > Metazoa > Chordata > Aves > Coraciiformes > Alcedinidae > Actenoides > Actenoides lindsayi. Next base: position 3,967 of record WTSP01136497.1, on the reverse strand, counting down.
TACTGGGAAGTTTTGGGGTGTTACCTAAAGGGGAAAACCCAGAGGCTGAGGTGATGGTCATCTTCTGCATCCCCACATCCTTCTTCTACCTAGTGCAGAACCAGGATACCCCATCTAATTCATCTAAAAGGCTTTCTAGACTGCCCTTAGGAAGTCACTCACTGTTAGGATGAAACCAAGCAGTGCCCATAGTCCGACTCCCACATTTTTACCCTCAAAACAACAATCAACATCTCAGATTCTTCACAATATGCCTTCTCCTACCTGTGGAACCAAAACCCTTCACACTTGACCTTTGTAACAGTGAAGGTCCAAACCTTGCACCTCAGAAGCAGCATGGAGGTTGCTTACTTCACCCCAAGTTCACTCGTCACCTGTGATTTTTTTTTCCAACTCAAAGGAACACCACTTTTGGAAATTTTCAGAAGTGTGATCCAGAACAAGCACACAGGTATTTGGAAACTTACCACAGGGATTTCTGTTTCCTTGTAGTCTGGGTGTACCTGTGGGACAGCACACAAATAAGATGACCATAAATATTATGCACTAGCAAGCAGAACTTTGTACAGATGGAGGAGAAAGGGTTTAGGGGACAGATCTGGGAACAAATCTACCACACTAGGGAGACTTGTGTTGGGATCAGATGTTCACATGTGGGATGCAGATATGACACAGTTGTGTGCAGTTATAGAATAGCCATCGTAAGGACCATTTCTTCTCTCAGCACACTACAAACAGATAATGCTCCAAGAATGATGTGTCCCTTATAGTAACTGTAAGGTTGTTTATTCTGTCACTCTGACTGCTATATGATCATTCAGCTCAATGTAACATGCTGGCTCCTCTTCAGCTCTTGACCCAGCCCTACGCTGCCTGAATGACAGTGTCAATTTTGAAGTCATTGCCTGAAGACTTCTCTTGACTTTTTGACCATGAGAAGGGGTCTTTTCTACCCTCTAAGCACCACATTTCACAGGCCATATTGAGCCATGTGGCACACTGGCTAAAAACAGCATGTGATTTTTCTACCAATGCCCCACACTTGTTCTTATTCCCAGTATGCCAATGCAGGTGCACAACACTCGCTGCTGTACCCCTGCCCTGTTTCTGCAGAACCAACCCACCACTTTACACTACGTGGCCCAAGACAACAGCAGTGGAAAGGCAGAACTTTGCCCTGTATCATCTGCACATTTCAGTCTACCCATTTAAAAGTCTTCCTGCATTTTAAACAGAACTAGAAAAGACTGCAAATCACTGTGGATGCAAGAGCCTCAGGGTTTTTGTGTTTCTTGATACTTTTTATGCCAACATACATTGCTCAAAAGCTTGTCCAATTCTTCCAGAAAGGTCTTCTTTGGGCCCGAACTAAACAACAAAATGACCTTTATAGAAATACAGTTCTCAAAAAATCTATCAGGATTTTGACAAATTCCAATTATTTGGAAAAACCCAAAACAAAACCACCAGGGAGGTTTTGTCCTGCATTTCTGACCATCTTCATCTCCGGCGTAAGAATCTCTCTTCTAGGAGACAAAGTGTAAGAAACCACATTCTGTCTGACAGACTGGTTTACCCAAGAACCTCTCCTCACACTGGCAGAGCTCTTAGCACACACCCTCTCCAGGCACTTTTGCCAGAGGGAAAAAAAAAACACAACTCAAAAAACCCCAAACCAACAACAGCATATGGGATATACTGAAAGGAGGTCCAGAGTAGACCTGAAATCAGCTGGCTATCAAACTGAAGGATGATGCTTTGCTATTGATGCTGCAGCCAAGAAAATAAAAACTTCTTCCAACACCAGAGATTCAAGAGTCTGGGAAAACCAACAACTCCTCCTCTACCCGCCCTGAGCCTGACAAGCTGTGCTTGTGGTCAGTGACTTTCAGTGGATGAGGGAAACACCCAAAAGAATTGCAAGGGACAAAGCCAGGACTGATGACTCAAGGGCCGTGACTCTGCCCTTCAAGAAGCAGACGTGTGGTGCTTTCAATATGTGCCTGGACACGATGCCTACTTTTAGCTACTTCATATAGAGGCCAAGAGCACTGACTGCAACTAGCGTGTCCATGCACCCCATGCAGTGGTTTATATTCTGAATGGTCTACCAGGAAGTTCCCCATCCTCCCATCACCAGAGGTTTCTCTCAATAAAGTGCATCTTACTAGTCAGGTGCCTTCTGACCAGCTTTGTTTAAGCCCAACCTCTTGTCTTCACCAGTTATTTTTAGGTCTGCCAATACTGGTAAAAAAAGCCAACCAGTGAGCCTCAGAAAGAGAAGAGGGGACCACCTAGGAGAGAATCAGTGCAGCCTGAGAGAAATCACAGGCTGTCTTCCACCCCAAAAAAAAAAATAATCTTTGATCCAATTCACTGGGGAAATAAACTCCAGTAGTAACTCTAAATCCAAAGTTACAATTTCTAGTCTTGTGAGAGAAAGAAAAAAAAAAAAGGGGGGGTGGGAATTCACTGTGGAATACACCAGGATATATACTTGTCCTGAGGCTTTCTAGAAAAAACAGGCTTATTCTTGCATAGCCATGCAGAAAAGGGATGCATGACCCTTCTGCTCACAGCCACAGGGATAACTGTGACTTCCTTCTATCACTTTTGTACTCTGAGGATTTTTGTTACATCTACTTCAAGACTTTTGTTGCATTTACTTCAATTTCTTGCAGCTCAGCTGTCATTTTCTAACCACTGCGACCATATTGTGGAAACAGGAAATAAGCATATTCTGAAGCCTTAGAATTTAAACAGAAAGAACCAGTTCTGTCAGCATACCTATTTCTTGGCTTGCTATTTCCCAAAGCAGAAATAGTTCCAAATGAAAATCTTTATTACTTCTCTTAGTAAGTCTAGTTTGTTTGTTTGTTTACTGGTTTGTATCTTCCCTTACAGCATTTGGGAATACAACTCCCCCCTCGGTCTTCAGTAAGTTTTAATCCAGCACAGAGATTTGAATAGTTAAGAGAGAAAACGTGGCCATCTGAATGCCCACCTCTCCAGCTGTAAGTGACCTTCCCTGCTAATCCCTAGAGACACATCATGTGTCATCATTTGAAGCTCCCACTCCGAGCTACACACGATCGGACAATCACCTCTCAAACCTCGGATCTGCGGCAGTGCGCAGCTGCTCAGCACATTGCTCTTTCTGCCCAAGTTTACTGTATTACAGTTGTTGTAGTGATCAATAAAGCAGCTGTTCTGCTGTGCTCTGACAAACACGCTAGTCGCCAGAACACTGTGTTTTGCAATTACAGTGCATTTACCTAAGCCCGGAAAGAGGCGAAAGAACAACCGGAGAGAAGCGGTGTCACTTGTTTCAGAGCACACCGTGTCACACCTACAGTAGGCCAGTAACACCACAGAACAACTGAAGCACTGCTTATACTGAACAGAAGAAACCAGATTATTCTAGAGCCATCAGAGGACTTGGCTGTAGAGCTGTCACTAGGATTCGTGAGTATCTGTGTGAAGATCTTAGGTTCTGTGGAAAAAGCCCACAAGGTTACTCAGATCTCAGCTCTGTATTCACAAGGATTCAAAGACAGCAGCTGGTGTGAAGTTAAGTGTCCTCAAAGTAGCTGTAGAGCTTTCTACAAGTTGGAGGAAAACAAAAGCCATACAGCAACCAACTGTAATGTTAGTGATCTGAGATGTTCTTCAAGGCTGGTTTTGGTATCCACCAAGCAATCCTTCCACCCTCTTTCACAATACCAGGTTTCAGATCACTGTAATTTTCTTCCTTTTAAAGATTAGGTTTTAAAAGGATCTCAGGAATTAAAAAAAAAAAAAAAAAAAAGACATTTATTTCACTGCAGTTCAACTGCAAGCATTTTTTTTTTTTCCTGAATGACACAGTACACCTGTGTTTTTGAAACTGTTATTGCTTCCATTCCTTGACAGGTCTGCATTTCCCATTATTTCTAGCAAATAAATAAGCAAGCTGAGGAACAAATTT
>WTSP01136496.1:0-10231 GCA_025331215.1 Actenoides lindsayi | reverse complement strand
AGGAAGGAAGGAAGGAAGGAAGGAAGGAAGGAAGGAAGGAAGGAAGGAAGGAAGGAAGGAAGGCAGGCAGGCAGGCAGGAAGGCAGGAAGGCAGGCAGGCAGGAAGGAAGGAAGGAAGGAAGGAAGGAAGGAAGGAAGGAAGGAAGATAGGCACTAGAAATAAATAGTTGCTGTTGGAAAAAAGGTTGAGAGTGATTCACAAGGATGTTGGGAAGAAAAGAGGAGAAAAGGAAAGAGCATGATATATTAGCAGTGGATGAGTGAGCAAGTACAGCATGCTGGTAAAGGTAGAAAAAAATGAGAATTTTTCTTGGAAAGAGGAAGGTGAGGGTACATGCTACAGATGTAATGAAGAACTCGGGTATGTTAAGAACTCGCAGAGCTTGAGGGTGTACAGCACAGAAGAGAACACAAATGAAAATAAAACTTCAGGAATAAAAACCAGACAGGGAAAATAACAACATGTACACAGATTACATGCTGGAGCTCTGGGATTCACAGAGCGTGGAAAGGCTCAGCCTTTTTACATCTCCTTGGTCTGACTTTTACTCTTGTTGCTGTTAACTACTACCAGGGATGTAAGGAATGAGTGAGACAGCAGAGTTGGTCTAGCTCCATGTTTTTAATACAGGGATTGTCACCAATCTCTCTTTTGCTTCCAGTCATGTATTTTTTCCCAGTTAATTTTCACCAGTATAGGGATTCAACCCATACAGAATAATGTTGTGGGCAGGATTACAGAGCATCGACCTTCCCAGCTGACACCTAACAAAAGCAATTTCCCCGGTCTTACTTAATCACTGGTTTCACTGACTACTAACAAGGTCATCTTCTCTATGCAGCTGAAGTTTCTTCCTTTTCATGAAGAGGTCTCTGGTCCTTCTGCTGCCTTTCTTTATTCCCATTTATTATTTTGATCTCTTTTGATTAACAAGTATGAACAACATCACAACCAAAGAGTACAGGGTTTGCACATGATTTTAATAAGGGTACGGAGCATGCAGATTAACCACTGCACATGAAATAAAATTACAAAAATATTTTTTAAATACCAGCTTTTATAATAATTGATACTTAGAAAACACTCATGGGAAATCCATTGCTTGGTTCATCTTCTACAGTATATAATTAATCCCGTGACCCTTGCAGCATTACATGTACCAGAGACAGATCTAGCAGAGGCACTTAAGTGTAAGATTATACTCAATAATGAGATTACTTACTCACAGCATTTTTTTCACATCAAGATCATTGTGGCTTGCTGTTATGTTTCAGTACAGGGAACTAGAGTTGCTGCAAAACGCAGATCCCTTCCTTGAGCAAACATAAACTACTTTATTCTCTCGAAAATTGAAGGTGGAGTCCTTGATAAATAAAGGAAAAAAGACTGTTTTATGAAATCATAAACAAAACAAAGCAGTTGGTATAAGGCATCTTTGAGTGCTGCTTAAAAGGGGAACTTGAGAGGCACTTGTCCAGATACTGTTTGTGGTGATCAGTTAGCTCAATCTGTTAAGCTAACTGAAAGTTCTCACTGACACAGAAAAATCCCTGATCTTGGTCTGAAATTGCTTTAGGCCCCTGTGAACTGAGCTGGGAGCTGCACCTATGATTTGTTTGGGAGCACAGTCCTGCAGTAGAAGCACTAGGAAAATGTTTTGAGTACAGAGAGTCCCCCAGCTACTTTCTATAGTGCCTGCTGAAGCACACACATCCTTGAGCTGTGTAGGAATGATACTAAGGACAAAGTGCTCCTAGTAAACTTCTCATCAGTCTTGCAGGAGCAGAGAATAGTTTGCCCCAACACTGCTCTGAAGGCAGAATGTCAGCACAGTGACAGACATTTTGCATTCTGGGGTCAGTGCTCTGACAGGCTTTTGGGCTTTAATCTTTTCCGTGTCAGGTTGAGAAGTCTGACACCTTTCTGTTTGCAATACTGTTGTTTCCAAGAATATGTACAAGTGTCAGTCTGTCACCATCCACCAAGGCTGTAATAATAATATGAATGGGTACTTTTTCCATTAAACACTCCATTGGATATTCATCTTTGGAAATCCCAGCTGCACTGGATAATAACCATCTCAGGGATGCTGCAATGCTCAACAGAGGCACTGCAGGCCAAGTGGGATGTCTGCTCCCCAATTCAAAGTTATGCCACAACTTCCACTGTTTTAGTTCAGACTTCCTGCTTGCAGAGACTTCTGCTTAACGCACATCTGTGAGCAAGAAGAGGTGTCTTGGAGAAAAAACTTAAAGGCTACCCCTGGATAGGCTATATTCACTTTCCAATTCCAGAAAAAAATTATTTTTAATGACATGACTCTAGACATTAATTTTTATGTAGGCAAGAAGAAGCAGCAGGTAATTATCCCCTGATTCCTGCATGGGACCTTATAAACCTGACACATCTGGATAGGCCATCTTCCAGACACCAGTATAAGGGCTTGTGCTATGTGCAATATCAAATGGAAGAAGCAAGGCCTTGGAGAGTTCTCTCTTGGACCAATCTCTCCAGATATGGAAGCAGTGTACAATGACATGTGCCTTCCTAAGTGAAGCTTGGACTTGGCATCAAGAGAACTCACCTTTTGGCAAGGGCATATTGCTCTAAATATCTTTCAGGTCTCCTTGAACTGGGGTCTATGAGGTTTGGGCAAGTTAAAGAAATACATGATAAGCTGCAGGTACCCAGAGATTACTTCCTGAAATCTCCTGTGGCATCTACACGTGTAGTAATCTTTTTAAAAGATGTATAGTCTCCTAAGAACTAATTCTGATGAAATAAATTGGGATCTGCATTCCTTAAAAAAAAATTAGATGCAAGACTGTTGACTGTATGTGTTATTGGTTGGTTTAACACCACAGGTAGTTTGGTTTAGCTCAACAAAGTAAACCCTAATGCAGGTCCTTTCACTTTGGCAGATTTATCCCAGAACTAATAATATAGTTACAATGTTCTGAACTTGTTTAAAACACTGACTTTAGAATGAAAACATCTTCTGAATTTTAGACCAAATAAAAAGCACCTGATCAGAGTCAGTGAGAATTCTTTCACAGTATTTCTCCTTTCCTTCTGAGTTTTTTGATGAGAAGAAGGAATATGAAAAGGGAACATGTTTATTTCAGTATTTCGGTAACAGCATCAAAAGTGTTCTTCTTATTTTGGTAAATATTTCAGCTTTATTTTGGTAAATATTTAATTCTATTTGAGGGTTTTCTATGTCCTCTTTAGTGAGGGAACTTGCCAGTCAGATGTTAATTTTCTCATAGGATGAAGCACAATGAAATTCCCCTTTGGAAATAGAAAGGGAAAAATAAAACAACTAATTTAATCATGACATTATTAAAAAAACAACCCAGTACTTAATTCTTTACTATTATGAAGAAAATACTTTTCTTCATCCAGGCAGCTTCTGTAACAAGGAAAGTTAACAGTGAACACCAAAAACAAAACAAAAAATAGCCCTCACAATGTCTTATAAGACAAAGGATCCAAAGGCAAGAGCCTGCTTTCTTCCATGTGAGAGAAGACAACAGCAGTTATATGAGAAAAAGGAAAAGGATTTGTCACTTTTTGCGAAGCTTTCCATCTGTTCTAATACACAAAACATGAACTGGTACAGTGTTTCACAGCACACTTTATAGAGAGGTCAGCCTGCTCTAAGTTAATTTTCATACCTTTTGTTTCACTCAATTCCAGAAAATAAGGTACTGGTTGCAGAGCTGTGATCAGTTATTTCCTACTCTTGATACCAGCATCTAGGTTAAAATTAGTGATTTGTGGCTCTTTAATAGACATAATTGTTATCCATTTTTACCACAGATAGCAAGACTCAACTACATATTCAATATATCCCAACATCTTTATATCACCTGGATTGTGCATCATTCCCTGATTAAAGTATGTCAACTCTTCACTCTTTTGGACCAACACTTTTGGCTGGAAAACAATCTTATTTGCTATGTCTTGATGTGATGATACTAACACACTGCCCAGCTGACCTCTCATTTTCACTCAATCTGTACTTGTGAGAGACATGGGAATTCTGGTGATTTATGCTGTCAGCAGGAAGACCACAATATTCAAAAGACAGTGTTACATGAATAGCATTTTGACTTAGTATTACGCAAAAGAAGAAGAAATCAACCTCACTATTTTTCAGCTTTGCCTGGGTCAGGAATTTCTCAATGACATATTTCTTCTCCAAGGAAAGACAGAAAAAAAATTCTGAAGTTTGTCAAAATGTTTGCCATGAAATGAAACCTGTTGTTCATTCAAAATCATAATTCATTAGGAAATATAACTACTTCTGAAAATTGAAACCGAAGATTTCTGAAGTTTTCAATTTGATTCTTCAATTTTCATTCTTCCATCTCAAAAATGCTGTTATTTTATCCCATTTAGTGGCAAAAATATGAAGCCATTTTTTTTCTGTGTGTTAGCTGAAACACAGCACTGTTAGAGGTGGTTTAATTACCTTCTTGTTACTATCTTCCTAAGGATATCCCCAAACTCCCTTTTAATTTTACTTATTTATGGATGCATTTCATTAATGCTAATAAATGAACAGCTGGAAAAGTAATGAAGTTTTCATGACTAAGTCAACACATTCTATAGGCAATGCTGATTCTTCTAGCCCTGTCTTCGTCAGAACTTGGTGTTTCAAGCACTTCCTCAGATCTTTTTCTCTGTGATTTTCTCCATCGCTGTCCAAAACTGTTCCCAGAGTCCTGCTATTTCACCTTCTTAGAAAGCATCTGCAATACTGAGTTCTCTGCTCACCTTGCATTAGCATCACTCCCTAACCACATCAGTGCTCTGAAGTGCCTTTCTAATGTTAAACAGAAATAGCCTGGTACTCTATGCCAAACTGTATACAGAGGCAACCTGTTTATTGTAAAAGGTAAAGTATATACACACAGAAATTTCTGGACATCTGCCTGTGTTGGTGTCATGCACTCAGAGACATGTAGACCTCATTTCTCATTGTATTAGGTCAACTGCAGAAGCAAACAGGTTAGAACTGCAGGACTAATCTACACCCCTTAATTTTTTGACCTTTTATGTCAAAAGATGGCTGGGTTTTTGATGTGTAGGGAGTCAGACAAAGAAATAAACAGTTTTAATGCCTCATTTTATTTTGAAACATTCCAAAGCTTAACAATAATGTTCCAATTCTTATACTGTTTCCTTTTTTTTTTTTTTTTTTATTATAAACAATTAGATTTGTCAGTTAAATGCAAATTCATGAAAATGTTTTTGTTCTTTGGAAATAGCATTTTTCTTCCAACAGGACTTAGTTTTCACTGATGACAACACCTCATTCCTAGATTGATGCTAAAGACATCTTAATAGTCCCACATGGACCTAATCTGTAAGGCCGGACACTCTGCAATTCTGAAATTCACTTCTCAATTTCTTCTCTTCTTGTTGAAGCATACTTGGTAGATTTGTCCTTTGGGAATCTGGAATGAAGATTGTATTCACAGATACTATGAAGAAACACAATGAAAGGGGAAAATTTCCACAATAACTTCTTTTTTTTCTTCTGTTATATTATTGTCATAACAATCTGGTTTTCATTCTTGGCAGTTTCCAATCCAATTTCTTTGAAGTCAATGGGACTGCAGTTCCTCTGCATAAATTACCCTTGATAACTAAGGTCTTGATAGAAGAAGAGGAGAAGAATTGGAAAAAAAAAAAAAAAGAAGAAAAGAAAGAACATAAACCTTTCAGGGCTGTAGACTGGAGAAAGGAGAGACTCCTATTGTCAGCAAGCATGATAAAACTTATTTTCCTTAGTCTTGCTTCACATTATCTTTGGTCTTGCCCCAAACAACTGCAAAAAAAATGACAGCTTAAATAAAATGTCAGGATCATAGACTCAGGCTTCCTATTTCTTTGACAAGAGGGACAAAAGAAGTTGCCTATTCACTGAGCAGGAAGAGACAGAAGTTACAGGTCATAATTATTCATTATACCATCCAGACTAAAACAAGATAGCCTGGAACTTGCTGAAAGCAGATGCACCAGCTGTCAGGGGTGTGATATGTGGTAGGAAATAGAGGGCTTCCCCAGGACTGCAGACTGCCTATTCCAATGGAGAAGAACTTTTAGGAGAGGAGACATGAAGCTTTACACAGAAACCTGAAGCAAAGCTGAATGGATTCCTATCTTCCCTCCAGCTCAGCATTCCTGTATGCAAAATCCAGATCCCATTAAACAAGCAGGAAGTTTGCTTCGTATGAAAAACAATGTTGTAAAATGGTGGTGTGGCTCTTCTAATTCATACCTAAGAGTACTTTTAACAAACAAATATGCTGTATATGCCTAACAAATTACAATGACAGGGAAGGATATCCCACGTATAATATTACTTCACAGAAAGAAGCATTGGAGAATGCAAAATTTAATGATTTCTACAATAGCATAGATCAGTTACTTAACTAACTCCTGGCTGTTACTGGAATGTCAGTTCTGACTAATTTCTCATCTTGTCTACAAAGAAATTAATTCTTGAGGGAAGTAATTTCTTACAAAAAAACCCAACCAGACAACCAAACAAAAAAACCCAACCAGACAACCAAACAAACAAAAAACCAAACAAAACCTAAAAACTAAACAACAAATGATATCTCCAAACATACTTAAAGCAATTAAACGACACCACAACAGACAAGTATATATGTACACACAACTGCTGCCTATTGCCTACTCAACATAAATATCTAATGCCCATGGAAGGCAGGAGACAGGATGATCACCAGAGGTCATGGAAGACCACCAAGGGGAGAAAAGACCCTAAGCCGTGCTCGGACTATGTAAATGAATTCTAGGAACTATTAGCATAAGACTGCCCTTTCTAAGAAATACAATGAAGATGTATGTTTAGCCTGCATATAAACTATGTACCTAGCTTGCATCAGGACATGCACATTTGGAGGAGTGATCCCCTGTGCATCTGGCACCACAAAATAAAGAACGCCTGCTTAATAACTTCCGTTACAGAGTTTTTCACTGCATCACCATAATCTCAATAAAAATCCACAACGGAGCCATCTGGACTAATCCTCTTACCTACCCCCAAGAAACTAAGGGTTCAGTTTACTAACTCTGTAGACAAGAAGGCTTGACCCTGTTGAGTAAGACCACAGCTGTCTCTGTATTGTTTCTCACATGAGCAGAAACTGACCCGATTGCAAAAGTCTTCTCACATACAATCATTCTTGCTCACCACTGCAGTATGTGCTGAGCAAGGCCATTTAGTCAGCAATTCCACATAGGGAAGCAAATGGCACAGGAAGCTTTGCCAGTCACCATCAGTAAGAAAAAAATAGTTTTCTAGTATTAGATCGACCTATAGCATGTGCAGACCTCATGTAAGCTCAGAAATTAGCACCATGGCAGTCAGATAACAACACTCACACCTCTGCCCACTGCGTACCAAGCCAATGCAAATTTGTTCCACATCCAGAAAGATGTGTAATGAATAATCATGCAGTAAGAAACCCCTGCTAAACAGTCAGCATCTTGGACTGTTTCTCCAGCTAAGCCTTGCAATCAATGCCAGTCCTCTCATACAAGACTTGTGAGCCATCTGTTCTTTCACTGTATGGGTGTTTGCTTTTTAACACTGAGCACCAACAAGAATGGTCTCTGATTTGCTTAAATTCAACCCACAAACTGCAAATATTACTTATCCATCAAAGTCAGAGGCCTAAACTGCTTCCAGTTACTCTGCTTAACAATTTATTCTTGATGTCCCACAATCTACAATATGTATTAGCCTCAAACATTATCATTCAGAGCGACATAAAAAATGCTTATGCCAACAAGACATTTAAGATATCCAGCTGTCTTTAGAGAGGAACAATGTGATTATTCCTAGTGAACTGGATGGACTTGAGTTCATTGACTAGAAAGAAGATGCTGGAAGAGGAACAACAACAGAAAAATAAGTGTCATGTCCAAATTCCCCAAGTTCTCTTATTTTCTCACCTACTCCCTGAATACACTATCTCACATCCCGTATACTATATATATCATACTATATATATCCCGTATACTATTCCCTCATCGGGGGAAGTAAGTAATACAGCAACACAAAGTTAGTGCAAAATGGTGAGGGAATGTTCTAGTCTGACCTCTCTGACCTCACAGAGGTCCTAATAGTCTACAGGACATTCCATTATGACCTAACTAACCATACTGAGCATTTACCCCATCAGTTCCTCACAGTTTGGCATTATATGGCATTATGTATGCATTCTTATTGGTATCCCATCTTCAAGAATATTGTAGTTTTCATAGAATTGCCTTTTCATTGATGGAAATCCTCCATAGGTGTGGAGAAATGTGCAAACGTATACTCCAAATGTCACCCTAGAGGCTCAAAAGTTACAATACTAGGATATAAAAAGGGAAGAACAGGTATGAGACTCCTGAAAATGCAATGTGAAAACATTCTTCAAATACAACAGTTAAAAGCATATAGATCTGTTACTACACGGGAAAAGAGAGCAAACAATGGGTGATACAAATATATTAATTTTTTTTCTCTTTCTCTCTCTAATCTTCATAAAACTGTGACCAGACAATCCTACAAGGCAAGAGAATCACTGTCTCGAGTAAGGAGAAGAACAGGATAAAAATACTGGAAAAGGTGGCAAAGTTGTAGAAACTCATTGTTGAGTGCTGAAGGAAACAGTCCAAGTAATCTTAAAGATTACTCTTTCTGAGAACTAGTAGAGAAGAGGTGAATCCCCATGAAAGTGGAGCACAAATATGCATCCACTTTTGTAAAAGGGAAAAAGATACACTAAAGAACTCTGAGGTAATTACTCTAACATGAGCTCCAGGAACCACAGAATCTGGAACTAAACAAAGCTCATTGTGAAGGAAAAGGATAGGTAGCAGGCATTTGTAAAGTACAGAGTAGCTGGCCTCACTCATTAGAGTACTCATTTGGTGTAATATATATCAGTTTCAGTAAAACTGCAAATAACATTCCTGTTAGAGAACAATGAACCAATGCCTCTGATGAGCTATCTGGGGAACAAACAGCTGGTGTGGAGAGTTGTGTTTGTTTTTTAGAAGACAGTCAGAATAGCTATTGTATATTCAATGTTTTTTGTGAAGAGATATGCAAACTGTTTCCCACAGGGGTCTGTCCTGGGCTTTATATTATTCAACTGTTTTCATTAATGAAGTTGGAAAGGATGTGCACTTACATTATTTTCAGATGACACAGGACTTAACAGGCACTCAGGAAGGCTGGGTCAGAATTCAAGATGATCTTTACAAATTAAAAAGATGGCCTAAGGTCAACAAGATTAAATCCCACAGAGACAAGTTATACGTCTTTAAAAACAAATATGTCATTACAAAGAAGGTAGTCAGATAGCTAGTGCAGAGTTCAGGGTTTTGAGAGTGAAACTAGCTCACAAGAAGCAGCAGGATGCTACTGCAACCTCTCTTGACATGCGTTAATAAGAATATTGAATATACACTCTAAAGGAAGGGGAAAGGCTTCAGCTGCAGTGATATGTCTCGCATGGAGCACTATACTTTGAGAAAAATGAGTTATTCTCTGGATTATTTTCTGTCTGCAAATAGGATTTAGGAGAAGTTAGAAGACATTGTGGTGCCCACAACTGAAGTAGCATGGCAATCCAGCAGCAGAAGATGTGGCAAGATAAAATACTTCTGCTTCCCTGGATGGTACTTTTTTGGACATGTTTTTAATATCATTGTTTTAGTCTTGCAGCTAGCATAAGGATGACTTTAGGTTCCAAGCTTCAGAAAGCAAAACCCTAGAGCATGTAGGCCTAACTTCTGCATTTGTCCCTCACATTAGAGTACTGTCCTGTACTGTGTAGACCACTTCTTGCCACGTGACCAACAATGTGCATTTTCTGTTCATCTAAGACAAATACATCTTTTCTTTCAAACAAACTCAAGTGGCTAAGCTCTTCTTCATTCCACAGGGATGCACAATCATCTCTTGAGCAAAGGCTATTGTTAAGATTTTTTTTATCTTCCTTTTAAAAATTCCACTGCTTCACTTATTTCTCCTTTCTCCTTTCTCCTTTCTCCTTTCTCCTTTCTTTCCCCTTTCCCCTTTCCCCTTTCCCCTTTTCCCTTTCCCCTTTTCCCTTTTCCCTTCTTCCTCCTTCTCCCGTCTCTCCCTCTCCCTTCCTCCCCTTTCCCGTTCTCTCTTCCTGTCTTGCC
>WTSP01136495.1:0-10261 GCA_025331215.1 Actenoides lindsayi | reverse complement strand
GGGGGCCAGGCTCTTTGCAGTGGTGCCCTGGGACAGGAAGAGAGGTGATGTTCGCAAACGGGAACGCGGGAAGTTCCACCTCAACATGAGGAGAAACTTCTTCCCTGTGAATATCGGGGGCCAGGGGGAGGGGGAACAGGGATGGGGAGGGGGATCACAGCCATTCTGGGGGCTCAGGGCTCCTGGGCTGGGAGGGATCAACCCCCACCAGCTGCCAGTCACGTTTTTCCTGCTTTCCCCTCCCCATGACATCACCACTCGCTGGCCTGGGGCCTTCTCCTCCCGCTAAGAGCGATTCTTGCTGACAGGCACCAGTGCTGCACTCGCTCCTCACAAATTAGAGAGAAGCGAGGACTAAACTGGGAGTTGGAATCAATATTCCTGGGTTTGAGCTGTCAAGACAACATTTCATTGAGAGCGGGGAAAAAACGACTCAGAAACACAAACTTTCTCCGTGACCCCAGGGGCAGAACATCACCAACACCCCCCAGCCCTCCCTTCCCCATGGGGACATCCGAGCGGGTCCGCTGGCTTTCTAAGCTCTGTTTCTACCCCTGCTCACCACCCAGGCACAAACTCGGGGCTTGGTACCTCAACCAGCTGTTGTGGAAAGTGTTTGAAGAGCCCAAAGCCAGCCCGGGAATGTTCCCCCAGCACATGGGGGTGGCAGCTGCGCTTCTGAATCCTGTCCCCACAAGAAACACCACTTTCTCCAGAAGATTTCTTGGAGCCGAGCGCGCGATGTGGCTTTTTGGGTCCAGAGTGTCATTATACCGGGGTGTAATGATGCAAAACTTGCTGTTTCAGGCAGAATAAAGCTATGGAGGCAAGAGAGGGACGTCCAAGTTAGAACTCACTCTGAGGTGAGCACATTAAGCCTTCCAGACGTCTCCCTTCCAGCAGAAGCTGGAGAGCGCCCTCGGATTAACATCGGCCACCTCGCAATCGAAGGCTGCATTCATTTAAGGGCTTGGAAGAGCAGAGAAAGAAAAAAACCAAACCACTAAATATGGAATAAACAAATAACTCCTCCCTCCAGCTCAGTCCTCCTCTTCCCAGCGACTGATCCCAAAGACCTTTTCACCTTCACCACGTCCGGGGTAGTTTCCATCGATGGAAACAGCTCCTCGGTGCGTCCCAAGGAGCAGGAGCGCTGCCTTGCTCAGAGGCCTGCTGTGCCTAAAGAGGCGGCCGCTGTCTGATGGCAACGAGATTTATGGGACTGCTTCGTACCCCGAGGTCACCGACGGCTCCCGAGCCTCCAGTCCCCGGGTGGAGGCAGCGGGGGCTGAGCTGGGGGCACAGGCCTCATGCTGCTGGGAGGAAAACGGCAGCGCCGAGAACCTGAGAGCGCTTGGGGAGGAGCCACGAAGCAACCCGGGGGTGCTCGTTTAGAGATCTGGTGTCACTGCCACCACCTCTCATTCCAGTTCCTGAACCGTGCCATGGGGAACGGGCTGAAACCCGTCTAACGGGGCGACCCGCGGACGCGCGCGCTCTGGCTGGGGACGGGGATGCGGCCGGTTCACAAGAGAATCCCTCTTCTCCCCGGCACACAGCGTTTGGGTGAAGCGTTATTTACAGCCGGCAACGGTCAGGAGGAGAACTTTGTGCCCAAACTTTGCACCTAGAGCCTTCCCCAGACATAAAAATAGACTCCAATGTTCACTCCGTTCGAAGGAGGAACATGGGGGCTTTGGATTCAGCTCCCAAACTGCTGAATTATTACAATTAGGTCTGCCTGGTTCCCTGTCCCTCAGCGCCTTGCCCCAGCCTTTTGTCAGGCTGTAGCAGGGCTTTGGGTTCAGAAAGAGAAACAGAAAGAGATTCATTACCTGGCCACAGGCACCCTGCTCTCCAGAGGGCTGGGAAAAGGTTTTGAGGACATTGACATTCGAGCAGAGCAGAAAAGTAGTCATTGAAAATTCAAGGCCAATCCAAAGAGGACAGGGCACAGCCAGAGCCAGCAGCTTTAACTCCCCCCTCCCCACTGAACAAAGCCAGGCACATCTCAGCTCCCCGGGCCCCCATCTCAGCTCCCCGGGCCCGAGCAAATTCCCTCTGCCCAGCAGCAAATGTCGATGATCCCTTTACTTCTCCCAAGGAACCCGACTCCTGCCAGCGCTGCCCAGTGGGTTCCTCCTCCGCCCAGCATCCTCCAGATCTGCCAACCCTCCCCCCGTTTCCCTCACGATTTCTCCACCCCTGCCCAGCCCCACTCAGTCTTTCCTGCTCTTTCAAGGTGTGTTTTTTCTCTCCACATGTTCTCAGCACCACCAGCTGCTGGGCTGCAGCATCCCAACAAAGGGGATCTCTTTCCAAAATCACTCCAAAATGATCTTGCACTCCAGAACCATCCCCAATTGCTCCGAGTCCTGCCTGGTTCTGGCTGGCAGAGCCCGGCTGAGCTCCCCAGGTAAGCATGGTTCCTACGCCAGAGCTGCTCAGATTGAAAACAAAAAGTCATCTCGAGAACAAAAGCTCTTCTCCCGAAGTAGAGGACAGGAATTGTCAAACCCATTCGCCTTAAATTATTAATTAGTAGTCAGTTCAAATAAAAAGCAGAACGTAACCCCCGCCCCCCCTCCTCCCCGTACCGCACACACACTTTGGAATTAATGTTTCACACGCGACAAATAAGATCCCTCCCTGAAATAAGCTGCTTGACCCAGGAATGGCTTCACCACTTAACATGCGACGGCAGAAAAAGGGGGGTGGGGGGGAAAGGGAAACCAGCCTGTGGGTTTCAGACAAAGCCAGGGAAAATCCTCTCGCAAACTCTCTCCCCCTTCCCTCACTGCCCCTTCCACACCTCGGTCTGGCTGGATTTGCAGCCCCACGAGGCGAGGGCCCGAGCTCAGCTCTCCTGCCTTGATCCAACGGCTGCTTTCCTTCCTGGCCAGCAGTAGCCACAGCCAGGGCCGGCAAGCCCGAGGTAGGAGCCCACCCTGAGATGCCAGCGTCGCTCAGAGAGCAGACAAGGGGTAAAATATTAATTGGAAGAGGAAGTTTTGGTGGAGTGAGTCCCACGAGGGATTAACCCAAACCCACCGTGGCCACATCCAGTGAGGGATGCTACTGGGAGACCCCAGTAAAATAAAAACGTTGGGCTCCAACTCTCCACTGCCCAAGCAGGGAGGTGGTTTGTTCCCTCTGTCTGCCAGTGGGATGCAATATTCACATCATCCAGGAGCTCACGGGCTCAGAACTGTCCAGCTGGACAACTGAAACGCTGCTAAAAATGTCACAACACCCAACAGGTCCCACGGTGTCACAGGGACGGTGACAGCGAGCTGTCAAACGCCGTGAAAGGAGCGGAGCAGAAGCAATTAACCCCTTTCCTAATTGATAACTTCGGGATCGATAACGCCGCTGATTGCTGCGTCCTTACACCCCGCTCACGTGCGCCTTACCTCTTGAGTTCTGCTTTTTAGACATCTCGGTGCCTTCCTCCCGACCTCCAGCGGCACGGGGATGGGGGGTGGAACACAGAGCCCTTCAGCAGCGTAACCGGCGGCGGGGATTCGCCCGGCGCCTCGAACCCGGGCGGGAAACAGCCGATAAATCTGGGTTGGGATCGCAAAAAAAATCCCAGCTGCGAGGGCAAGAGGGGTCTGGAGTTGTCAGAAATCTGCTGACAGGCCAGCAGAGCACCACGGCTGTGGCCTCGGGAAAGCCGCTTTCTTGTCACGGAGCCTGGAGCAGCAGTTGGTGTTACAGGTTCTGAGAGAGAAAGGAGAGAAAAAAAAAATTAAATAAAAATAATTTTCAAAATAAAAATGAAGGAAAGAAATGAGAAAAATTGGTGCTGTGAGAGGCAGGGCACCCTCGAGCCTCCCGGCCCGTCGGAGCTGTCTCACACCGTTTTAAGGGTAACATTTGTCTTTTGTGTGTTTAAAGGTGGGTGAAACCACTGGCCAGGGGAAAAAAAAAAAGACTGTGAACTATAAATCCGTGAGATCCCTGCAGGCTTGGGACAGGCTCCTGGAAGACACTGTCAGAAAAAAAACCCTGACACTGTTTACACAAACACCACCACTCACGGACCAAAAAGTCACCAAGAGCGCGGCTTTGTCGCTCAGCGACACCGCAAGCCCGGCAAGCTCTCGTGTGTCACCGTGACCGGCAGCCCCGGGCGCGGTGAAATTCCCTCCGCGCCAGCTGCCGAAGGTGGACAGGCTGCAGGTGTTTTTTCCTGCTGTTTTCCTGCAGCTTGACCCACCGACCTCCCCCCCTGTGGGGCTTTACCTCCCCGCGCCCGTTCCCCGTGCCGGTTTCAGCCGCACAACAGCCAGCCCGGTGACAGGTTAAACAAAGAACGACGGGATATACAAGGTGAGGAAACAATAGAGCCCTCAAACCCGCCTGGCTCCGGGGAAAGGATCCGGCCACGGCAAAAAAAAACCCCAAAGCCGCGAGCGGGCAAAACACCAGAAGCGCCCATTTCAAGGTGTAAAACGTGGGTGAGATGTCCAATGGCTCAGTACAGGCGAGGAGCCCTTTGCGTTCAATGCTGTGGAACGCGGAGCGACAGCGGGGAGGAAAGCGCAGCTAATGAGCTCTGCAATTAATGAGAAGTTCAACTCCACCCCACCCCCCCCCCCAGCCCGAGGCTCGGGATTGCTCTTAGGGATCTGGGTCCCAGGTCTGAGGAACCAGTGACAGCAGAACCAGTGACAGCAGAACCAGCACTGCTGGCCCGGAGCTCCTCGTCACTGTTGTGATTGAAAAAGAGACGGTTCCCATCACTGGGATTTTCCTTTCTCAGCTACACAGAGTTCAAAAGTTATTTCTACCCAGCGCCTGAAATGGGAGACGGAGCCAACACTCACTGGCTGGGGAAAAAATACCCCGCACAGGGACTTTTTTTTTTTCTTTTTACCTGCCAAGAGTCCTGGAAGGAGAGGGGGTGACAAACTCCCACCTGCAGCTCCCCACGTCACACGCTTTGGCTCATTCCGACGCGCCAAACATCACCCCGGAACGACCGCAGCGTTCAGTGGTGCTCGGAAAGGCAGGGGCTGGGGAATCGCAGGAAGGATTAAACCCCCGGCTCGCCCACCTGGCTCCCACCGGCAGCTTGAGCTCCAAGCTGGTCCAAGGCGCTTCCAGCTGCACGATCCCAGCCCGGTTTTGTTTCCCCGCTGCGTGCCCAGACCAGGAAGCACTCAGTGGCACCGGGCGCCTCCCGCCGCTGCCAGCTAAGGTGGGGTGGCTGACCCGCGAGAGCCGAGCCAAACCCCTTCTCTCCGCAGCGACAAACAAACCAACCCCCAGAAAAGGACTTCAGAGTCTTTATCAGTTGGGTTTTCAGATAAAGACCAGAGCGTTTTAACCCGGAGGGAAAACGCATGGGTACTGGCAAACGGCGGTAGCGTCACCCTCGGGTACAGGCAAACAATTGTAGCGTCATTCTTGGGTACTGGCAAAAGGTGGTAGTGTCACCCTCGGGTAGAGGCAAACGTCTGTAGCGTCACCCTCGGGTAGAGGCAAACGTCTGTAGCGTCACCCTCGGGTAGAGGCAAAAGGTGGTAGTGTCACCCTCGGTGCGTGTGACTTCACCTGAACCCCCCCGAGTTGCCCCAAACTCCCTCCACAGAACAAAGGGACACTTCAAACCGGGCTGGGCGCGAAGGCCCCCAGCCAGGCGGCGACGGCGAGAACGTTGCGACGGAGCCCAGAGAGGAGCTGGGGAAAAATCAGGGAGAAAGGAAAGGCCAGACATTGTGGGGAAATCGCAGCGCCCAAGAAACGCGCGTCAAAGCGGGAAATAAACTCTCGTTAAGTCTTGGGAAGGGAAACGACCGACAGCCGGCGGGGCCCGGGTGATGCTCTGACCAGCGGAATTCTGAACACAAAGTACAACACTGGACTGGAAACAAACTCACAGTGATCGGTAGCGAAGGGCAAATCTTCCCCCCTCAGTGATGTCACAAATGTGTCACACCCCAGGGAAGGGCCCGCAGCAAGGCGGGTCGGGATCTGCCTGGAATTGGAGATCCACTGGGAATTGCAACCCCCGAGGGAAGCCTGAAAGAGGCTGGAAAAGCCCCGAGGGGTTTGGAAAAGGCTGGTTTTACTCGGGAAAAGAGCTCAGGTTAACGGGAGTTCCGATGGAGGGGGCAGAGGCAGCAGTGAGAGCCTTTGGAGGGGGGCAGCGCAAGGAGGAGAGGGCGAATCGCGGGGCCTAGGGAACAACGTCAGGAAACCCACCCGCAGGGTTAAAACAAAATATCGTGCTGGTAACAGAACGAACCGGGGAGAAAACTGAAACTCAGCTCCCTCCCAGCCGGGCTCGAGCCGCCACCGCGTTCAGCCGGTGACGCAAAACCTTCGAGCTCACGCTGGAAAGGCCTGTTCTCCTTCAGCGCACGGAAAGCGGCGTATTCCAGCCCGTTCCCAAGGAAAATATCTGTAATTTTAGAAGCAAACGACGGCTCAATCCCCCCCCGGCGGCACCGGCTGCTCCTGCTCCGTCTAGACGGATCCTTTCGGCTACTTTGGGAACTGGATGGCTCCCTGTTTGAACAGAAAAAGATGATAAACAGCGAGGAATTGAAGAGATAAAATGATAAACAGTGAGAAATTGGTCTGGAATTTTTTTATTAGTCTATGGAAGACGCCTTGGCGGCGAAATCCGGAGTTCTCAGCAATTAAATCTTCCCCAGGAGGGGTGTTTGGGGTTTTTTTTGTTGGTTTGGGGTCCCAGGTGGGTGGCACGGGGAGGGGGTTGTCACTATCCTCAGCCGAGCAGAGCCCACCGCGGCATCTGGCTAATTGGGTTTTGAGTTAAGTAGCCCCGATTTGCATCGTGTCGATCACGCCCGGCAAGAGTAGCGTCTGCCGGTACCCGACGGAATAAATTGTCATTTATAATCATCCCACGAGCCGGGTGTTTGCCCACAGCACCAGGCCCCCCCCTGCACCACACACTCCTGGGAATTAACTCAATTTTCCAGCCTGGCCTCCCCGGAAAAAAAAAAGCAACAATTCCAGGGGAAATTCAGGAACAACTTCTACCTGGCAGAGAACACGACTCGGAAGAGAGGGTTGGAAACACCCACAGCTCCCAGGACACTCCACACCGCGTTCTCCCCAAACCTCTGCCGAGTTCCTCGGGAATTGACCGAGACCTCGAAGAATTTACCGAGTCCCCGGGGAACTCACCGCGTCGACGCGGTGCCGAAACCCCCAGACTCGGGAGGTTTTGTGGCAGAACACCCGTTCTCGTGCTGCGGACCAAAGCGAGCCCCTTTGGCTCGTGTTTGACGGTTGCCTCAGTCGCTTCCGTTCGAAGAATTAACTTTTTTTTTGCCCCAAAACAGAATGGGGAAGGCATCGGGGCGATGCAGAAACCAAAGGCAAACAGCTTCATCGCCCCACAGCCGAAAGGACCGGCGGGAACGGCGGGTTCAGCAGCGAGGACGGCACAAACCCTGCTGTAAATCGCCCCCCCCCCCCCCCATTCTTCCCCCCCTCCTCAAACAGAGCCAAGAAGTTTTCCAGAAGCTCCTTCCCCCACACAGCTCCCAGGTCGGGGATGGGGGAAGGTCTGGGAACATCCCATGGCCAGATCCCCGCCTGCACAAAGCAGCTTCTTTTCCACTCCGGAAAAGTCCTGAGATCATAAAATTGTACAACACAAAGAACCATTTGGGGGGGGGTTGGAAAAAAATTAGGTTTCTTTTTTTTTTTTTTTTCCATTTTCCTCTTGGGATTCCCCCCAGGAAGGAGCTGCCCATTTAACCCCAGTGCTAATTAGCTGTCTGTATTCTGGTTAAACCCACAGGGATTGTTCTTTCACCCGGCGCGTTACGCGGAGCAGGACCGGGCACTGGTGGTTCTCCGACACCAACCCCTCCGACGCCGGCCAGGCAGCGGCTCGCAGCACGGAAGAGGGGAAAAAAAACGACAGGATTTGGGACAAAACATTCTCGGATCTATCCCAGTGATGCTGCAAAACCGCACCCGGGGTGTCTAGAAATATTTAAAACCCAATAAAAAGCAGCCTGTGGGGTTGGGAGCAGGATTCCCACTCATTCCCTCTTTTTCACACTCACTTTCCGCACGCTGGGAATTACTGGTGGGATTTCTGACCCTTTAATAATCCAGCAGAAGCCAAAGGCTCTCGAGTCAGGCACCAAATTTGGCTTTTTTTTTGAAGCAAAGAGCAATTCGTGCTTTGCCTTCTGCTCCTCCCCGCCCCCCAAAGCGGAGTTTTCCGATCCCCTTCCCAAGGCCCAGGGGTGGGGGGGGAGCAGCTGTGATGGGAACTCCCAAATGTCTCCTCGGCCGCAGCATTTTGGGTACGTGGCCACTATTTTTAGGTTTTATTTGCCATCACCATGAGCTGGAAGAGCCTCAGTGACTTGCTTCCTATTTCAGAGGATAAACACGTGTCTGAAATTTTACTCTTTTTTTTTTTAATCAAAGCGTCTAAAAATTAGAAGCTTTTGAAAGGAAAGAAGGAAAACAAAGAATGGCAAACGCAGCAGAAGAGGCCGCTTTTCTTCATGCTGCTTTAAGAGGCGGTAAAAAATTTATCTCGCCCAGTTGAAATGGGGTGGAACTGGGTTAGTTTCGTCCTACTAGAAACCTCCCCCTCTCCCTCAGCTTTTTCTTTGATTACCACCAATCTCCAGGTCTGATATTCCCAGAGTGAGCTGAACAACATCATTACGCCCGAAATTTTAATTGCCAGATCTATTATCTTTACAAAACCTCACCTTCATCTCTCGCCTTCAGATTGCAAGTCACCTTTCCGAGCTCCTTTACTCCTGAATCCCACAGCTCTGAGGCTCAGAAATGTCATTAAATATTCAAATGCCCCTTGAAGAGGAAGCGACGATGGGGACAAAAAAAAAAAAAAAAAAGGGAGAGGAGAAGCTTCAAGACCCAAAACACCTCTGGAGGAAGATGCTGCAGCTCTCCGCAGGCAGCACCACACCACAAAGTTAGCGAAAAGTAGTTGTAAAAAGCTTGAAATCAGGAAAATAGCGACCGGGCTCCGGCCAGACACCGAGGCAGGTCCCACAGGTACTCAGATGGGGAGTTTTCTGTCCCTTGTTCCAAGTTTCTATCCCATCAACGAACAAAAGCTCCACACAGCAGCTTTTGTTTTCTTTCTCGGCACCTCTGAGCTCCTTGGCTTGGCCGCTAAGAGCAAGAGGGTTGATCTGACCTCACCCTCCACACTGAGGGACTCTCAGAAAGAAACCCCACAGCCCTCAGAAGACCTTCCCCCACCCCACCTCTCTCCAAACCCACCCAAACCCCGCTCCTCGCCTTCCTCCCCACCGAGCTGACCACAGGGCCCCGTCTCTGCGGGGAAAGGGCCTCCGCAACTCCCCGGCCACAGCCCTCTGCGGATACGCGGGAGCTGCTTCTGCTCCCTCAGGAAGCCGAGCACAAAGGACGAGGAGCAGGGAAAGAGCAGGGCCCAGGCACTGGAAGCCACCTCCTCGCTCCCCGCTGCCTCGGTTTCCCGTGGGCAAAATCCGGAGTGAACAAGGGGAGCCGGGGGTGGGTGTTGAAGCGAAGCTTTCAAAGCCCGCAGCCCTGTGGAGCTCGGAAGGAAAAATCCCATTCCCAGCCTGCTCCTCACCACCCTCATTAGTTAATTAGTTGTGTTACGGTGACAAAGAAAGGCCACGGAGTGCGATCTCCGTGGGGAGGGGATTCCTGCCCCTGGGATTTCTGAGCCGGGGGGTGCGGGAGGAAGAGGGGCGGCGGAGGCAGAGGCGAGGGCCAGCGGCGGGGGAAGCAGCGGCCGAGTCGGGCTGGCTGCGGGTACCGGCTGCGGCGTAAAAACCATCTCAGCGCTCCCGAGCGTCGCTCCCGGCCTCTCTCACCAGCCCTACTCCCCACGGCTCACTGGGGGTGCCCAGCTCCCCTCCCTCAATCTGCCCCCGTGGCCCCCACCACTTTTTTACCCCATGAAAACCCCACTGCTGCACACCAGTCCAACCGTCAACCCTGCCCAGCTCCGCAGCCTGCCCCTTCCCTGCGGCCGGGGCTGTGGGAGGGGGACAGCCCTCCCCGGACCCCTCTGCCAGGCCTTCTCCCAGCCCCCGTCACCCTTCCCTCCCCAACCAGCCCCTCACACAGACAGGGCACCCACCTTCCCCACTCTGCACCCCTCCAACCCCCCTCCTCCATTTCCCCCCAGGCTGTCCCCTCCCCCAGAGATCTTCTTCTTCCCCTCCCAGGCCTCTCCGACCGACCCCCTCACCCCCGCCAACAAGGCCCCTCCGAACCCCCT
>WTSP01136494.1:0-10272 GCA_025331215.1 Actenoides lindsayi | reverse complement strand
ATCCAGGTCCCTCCTCCCTCTGGGTGTCCACCAATGCTCACAGGAACCCCTTCTGCAGCCAGGTACCCTGGAGATGGGAAATAAGTCCATCTTCCCAAGCAGAGACCAAGGAAGGGAAGGAGGTGGGGGAGGGAGGGGAAATCTGTCTTTGCTCTGACCTACAATCTCTAAAGTCAGGGAGGACCAGGGGCAGGCAACGGAGACTGCTGGTCTAGAGGAACTCCATGAGCTTGTCATTACAGCCCCAGACAACTGTCACTTCAGTTCACTGTGGCTGTAGAAATACCATGTGTCACTTAGGATGGATGTTTCCACACTACACAAAACCAGGCAGGGAGTGATGCGGGCGTAGGCGGCATGACTTAATTTATGTGAGTGTCTTCAAGGCTTTGCCTGTGCTCCAGAGCTGGCCAGCATTGCTGGTCTAAGGCATTTTTCTGTAGATGGTCTTTTTCACCCGCCTGCAAGTGGCTTTACTGCACAGGAAGGGCTCTGCTTTGGAAATGAACTCAAACCAATGGGCTAAGATCAATTGTATGAGGTTTAATAAGACCAAATGATGGGTCCTGCACTTCGGTCACAACAACCCCCTCCAACGCTACAGGCTTGGGGAAGAGTGGCTGGAAAACTGCCCGGCAGAAAAGGACCTGGGGGGGTTGGTTGACAGCCAGACGAATATGAGCCAACAGTGTGTCCAGGTGGCCAGGAAGGCCAACAGCATCCTGGCCTGTATCAGAAATGGTGAGGCCAGCAGGAGGGAAGTGATCGTCCCCATGTACTCGGCACTGGTGAGGCCTCACCTCAAGTACTGTGTTTGGTTTTGGGCACCACAGTATAAGAAAGACATTGAGGTGCTGAAGCAAGTACAGAGGGGGCAACAAAGATGGTGAGGGGATTGGAGAACATGTCTTATGAGGAGAGGCTGAGGAAGCTGGGATTGTTTAACCTGAAAAAGAGGAGGCTGAGAGGAGACCTTGTTGCCCTCTACAGCTACCTGAAAGGAGGTTTTAGTGAGGCTGGTGTTGGCCTCTTCTCCCTAGTGACTAATGGCAGGACAAGTGGAAATGGCCACAAGCTGTGCCAGGGAAAGTTCAGATTAGATATTAGAAAGAATTTCTTTACTGAAAGAGTGGTTAAGCATTGGAACAGGCTGCCCAGGGAAGTGGTGGAGTCACCATCTCTGGAGGTGTTCGAAAAACATGTAGATGAGGCACTTTGGGATATGGTTTAGTGGTCATAGAGGTGTTGGGTAGAAGGTTGGACTAGATGATCTTGGAGGTATTTTCCAGCCTTAATGATTTTATGATTCTATGATCCCCCTCGCTGAACAAAGCCAGACCACTGGGTAGGGCGAGAAACCCCATTGGCCCTGGAGGGGTGTGGTTAGAAGTGCCTTTGGAGGGGTGCTATTTGCATGAAGCACCATCTTGGTGGCAGCCCAGGTCTGCTCTTCCTTCAGTGAGGTGGCTTCCTCGCCCAGGAAGCCTTGGGGACAGAGCACTGATGGCCAAGCAAGATGTGGGAGCACTGCTGCCAAGTGCCAGTGGGATGCTGAGGGCCATAGCGCACAATAGGGTCACATCGTGGCACTGTGCAGAGGCGATGTCCCTCTGATGATGGGAAGGTGACTCCCTGCCCAAGCCTGAGCTCTCTTCTGGGGCTGAACGACCAGACACTCCTGTTGAAGGATGACCCTCCCTCTTCTCCCCTGGTTGTGACACTGGAGCCAGATTTGTGGCATCTGTCCCATAAAGGGAACCGCAGGTGCCAATGCCCAAATTCCTCACCACAGCTCCTCTCCCAGACCTATGTGTGCTGGCGGAGGTGAGCCTTCATCGGGCTGAAGCTCTGCATGACCCAGGACACGATGGGTCCCCATCTCAGCCTGGGGGCTAAGGATGGTGGAGGAGCTGGTCCATGTATCCAGTGACTGTCTCCTGGGGCTTCAGGCACCTGTGGCTCACTGGCAGGAGCTGTGGAGGCTCCAGTGGTGGGGTCCCAGTTATCCTCAGCAGTCATGCTGCTCATCACAGGAGGAGTATCCCCATGGCACTTATCAGGCATCTCCTCGTTCCCATGCTCTGCACCCAGTCCTGTGGAGTGACTTCAAGCAACCTTGGTGCACCTGGAGTGGGGAAATGAGCCAAAGCAGGGCTGGGGATTGCTTTGGTGCTGGAAGAAGGACTGCTCATGGGAGGCAGAGCAACCTGCTTCACAGGAAACGGGGACGAGAGGGAAATGGAGCAGGAACTGTCAGGAGCATCTCATGCTTCCTGCCCGGTGATGGCTGCAGCTCAACCCTGCAGATGCATTGCCCACCCCGACCCGCATGGCAAGTTGAAAAAGATACTCCCATGCAAATTCTGTTGAAAAAGCCCCTCTTTCTGCTCAGGTAAGGGCTTCTGCTAGAACTTCTGCTAGACCTTCAGCCAGGCATCTCCTCTATGGGCCGCCGACGGCACCTGCAGTTCACAGAAGCAGCGTTTGGATCCACTTTGGATTCCTCAGCCGGCAAGTGCCCCTTGGCTCCCCTCTACATTATGGTGTGGGGGGCAACTTCCGCACGCCCCTCCTGCCCGGCTGCCAGCTGAGGTGGGGCAGTGCTCCCCTCTTGCCCAGCCAGCCATCCCACCTGGGCCTTGGAGGGATTTGCAGCCCCCTCCGTGCGTGCTTCTCCATCCTTGTGTACAGGGCAGGGGACTGTCCGTCTCCTCTCAGTGGAGAGCAGAGGGATTGGAACTTAAAAATAGGATTGTAAAAATTAAAGAATAAAGTGAACCCATTGCCAATGCACACTCGGAAGTCTGTATGGGGAGGCACCTTCTTGTTGCCCATTCCCCTGGTTTCAGGGGTCTCTGACACAGTGATCCTGGGGGTACAGCAAGGCCGTGAGATGGAAAGATGCCTTCTGCACCAGCTTCACCAGCATGTCCCCTGCGCACAGCTGCCTATCTGGCTGTGCTGAGCTTGGCCACCTCCATTCATCTTGTGGCCACCGTGGGAGCTGGCTGACAAGACAAGGAGCAGGGCAAGCTGGTTTTGGGGGGGGTGTTGCCCATATTTGAATTTCCACAGCAGTTTCTCACTTCCCCCTGTGAGTCAGGAGCTGTGCTTCCTCCCCAGCCAGGTGCCTGCCTCACTGCCCACACAAATGCCTAGAAAGGCTGGTGAGATCAGGCTTCACCCAGCCACAGAGGCATGGGGTTTTGGAGAGAGCCAGGGGAAAGTCTGAGGAAACCCCAGAGCAGGAGGAAGGAGACAGAGCAAAAACCCTACTTGTTACAAAACCACCTCAGGCATATCCCTAGCCATTTCAACCCTATCAGCTCCCTGAAGATGGGGGTATTTGAGCTCCTGCAATTCCCACCAACGATGCTGGTGGTAAAAGACCGAAGTGTTGCTGATCCTAAGGACAGGGAGGGATTTTCATCCCCGGTCCTAAAGGCAGGAGCCAGCTGGCCAACAGAGCATGGTGGCCCGGGAGGTCAGGCACTGGGGTACCCTGGATGAAGGTCTTCTGCATCTACATCTGTCAAACCCTTCTCAATCCCACAGGCTCCCTGACCTCCAAAATGCCCAGCTTTCTTCCATCAGCCTCCCCAGTTGGGCCCTTCTTCCTTTACTTTCTCCTCCTTCGGCCCCTTGTTGGTTCACCCAGTAGTTTACCCTCCTGATACTTCACTCATGGGCCCAGCTGCTCCAGGTGAAAGCACTGCCACAGACTCATCTTTCCCCTCCACGGGCTTTCTGTGGATGCTGGACGTCAACAGCAGGCAAAGCAGGCAAGGTAAGCTGGGCACCATTTTAGCCCGTGCACAAAGCAATTAATTCAGTGGCCTACAGGGACTGCCTGTCTCTGGGTACAGCCTCTGAGCCTCTCACTGGCTGTAAGCAGTCCAGGTCTGCGTGGTCACCCCATCACCTGTTTGTGAGGCAGGGACCTTGTCTCACCCCACAGGACCCTTCCTCACCACCCACTTCCCAGCACCAGCCACTGCAGAGGGACACGTGGAAGCCCTTGCAAGGGCCGGGGGACACCCGTGGGAGGCCGTGGGTGAGGATGAGAGGCCAGCAGGTCCGGGCCATCTGCCACGAGGTGGCACTGACACCGCACGCTGACCCCCAGCGCTGCGTGGAAGGGTGAATGCCCAAATGCAGCGAGGGGAGCTGGAAAGGGCCAGACAGGCTGGTGGCCAGCTCTGCTTCGGCCAGACAGAAGGGAGACAGCTGGGCCTGTCTTCATCCAGCCACACAGCCCATCACCATGGCCTCTGGGCTGCTCAGGAGAAATGGTCACTAGTGGCTGGACACCTGTGAGCAGAGCAGGCATGGAGTGGTGGGACAACTAGGAGCAGAGCAGGAGGCAGCAAGCTGCTGCTCTTTCCCCCAGCAGCACTGAGCACCTCTACCATCGCCCAGCTCCCTGGAGCAGCCCATCCCCAGAGGTGTCAGGCCTCCCCGGGGGCTGCCCCAGGACTCGGACCTGCCAGCCGGCACCTCCCTTCCCCATCCCCTCCCCATCAGCTTCTACTGAAAAAAAAACCTGCTGTGCTACCCGCCAAGCTCTTCGGCTGGAAGAGGCCCTGGGCTGGGGAGAAGAGGCTTCCCAGTACCCTGCACAAGGCTGTTGGGGGACCACGGCCTTTCTGATGCCACTCATCAGCATCCCTCCCTAATCGCTACCCACTGCCTAATGACAGTAATTAGGAAGAGTGAAGCTGCCTGGGGACTGGAAGTGTTGACGGAGTTGGGAGAGCCAGATGGTGTTCACACTTAAGGAAAGATTAAGAGAAAAGAAAAAACAAAAAAGAAAAAAAAAACAAAAACAAAACAAACAAAAACCACTCAGCTTCGATCAGCCTCCCTTTCCTTTGCTCAGTGTCAGGTCCTCTTCAGTCCACAGGCACCCTGGGGAGACACGAAGACGTGGCACTGGCTACTTTCCCTCATCTCCCATCTCCAGGTGCTTTAGGGTGCTGGGGGAGCAGTGGGAGGGGGTTCAGCTCCCGCCTGGGTGCCTGGCGTGGAGGGGGTTTCCTCACTGCCTTCATGGGCTGATGATCTCCCCCGGGGCCACCCCCACCGCTCCCCGCTTTGCTGGCAGTGCTCGGCGAGTGGTTTCCCGGGGGTAGAGAGCGGTAGAAGAGCCAAAAAAACACCTGAAGGGCTGCAGTGAGCGTGCCTTTGCTCCCCTGGCATTTCTGGCCAAGGGACAGCCCCACACTTTCCCCCGTGCCACAGAGCAAGGCCAGCACCACAGCATGTGCAGGGGAGCACCCCAAACCCCACCTCAGGGGCCAAAGTGGTTGAGCAGGAACCACAATGTCCTCAGCTTCACCTCCCTAGAGAAACTTGACCCCCAGCCAAACCTCTCCAAACCCTTTTACCAAGCCCCTTCCCTGAGCCCCAGGGTGATGTCACCAGCCTCCAGAGCCACCTGACAGGCTGTAGGTGCACCCAGGGCTAGAGGACACACAAGAGGTGTGAGGGAGACCCCTCTCCTGCCCCCTGCCACTGCCCTGAATGCTCTCAGGGTGCCCGGAAATTTGATACCCATCACACCCCAAGGATGCAGGGACAGGGCATGCCAGGTGGGGAGGATGCTCAGCCCTGTGCTATGGCATCAGCCTGGCCCGACTCCAGGAAGAGGCCCCAGGGCAGGTGTAGGGCAAACCTGCACATCTCCTGGGCTTTAGGGGGGGACCTTCCTTGTCTCTCACAGCGAGTGGGGTCATTTTAAACTCACTCTTTGTCCTGATCCCAGCTAGCAAGGCCGGGAGAGCCCTGCCAAGTGACACAAACCCCATCTGACACCTGAAGTGATCAGTGGCGACAGGCAGATTGCATGGGGAGAGCCTCTGCGCTTCTGTCAAGGCACCGATGTGACAGGGACTAACCTCCCCCTACCTCTGGGGACACCTCTGAGGGATGCAGGGCTCTCCTCCTTCCAGGAGCTTGGCTGCCCCATCACACCATTCCCACCAGGCTGTGGAAGTGAGGGTCCCCCCCAGAAGGGATCAGCCAGGCAGTGAGGTAGCCGGTGCTGAAGCTGGAGCACATGGCTCAACACAGCCTGATGCAAGCCCGCATTGCATCTTTCCCCCTTCCACCCGCTTTATGTTATTTCTATTTCCCCCCCACCCCGCTTTTTTCCAAGCATGGGGCTGTGCTGAGAGCCTGGGGTGCAGCTGGAAGGGTGTACTGGGGGGAGGGTGACGGGCAGCAGGGTGCCGTGGGGGTGAGGCCCCATGTCCTTCATCCAGTGTCTCCGGTGTCAGCCAACTGCAGCTCGCAGGCTGCTGGCAGGAGCTATTCTGAGCCTGGATCGATGGGCGAGTGCGGGGGTTTGGGTGACAGCCACGGGACGCACGTTGGGAGGAGGACTGCAAGCAGGGAAAGGCAGGTGGGTTTTTTCAGGAGATTTCCCCATCCTTTCCCCCTGCCTGTCCTGAAAGGTTTCACTGATGCAGATGTCTTTCTCGTTTCCTTCCCTATAGGGGCTGCAGCCTGACTGGCTCCTGCCACTCATACGCCACTTCCTGATTTGAGCGGCATTTCGTGGAGCAGAGAGAATCCAGGATGAAGGCAGCTACAGCCAAGAGCTGTGGCTGAGACCGAGCTCAGGATGGCAATTTAAACAGAAGTTTATGGTGGGGGTGACATGCAAATAGCATCTTCTTTCTCCAGAAAACCCTACAATTCTTATTCTTTGATAATAATAATATTTTTGGTAAGAATTTACAAGGCTTTTAATTCCTTCATTAAGTTAGGGTAATTTTAAAGCAGATGATTTAAATGCAGCACTGGTAAATTCGGGTATCGGGTAAATTCGGGTATCGGGTAAATTCAAATGTTTGAATGATCTTTCTTTTTTAAAATACTGTTTTCCCTAGCTAAGATGTTCACCTTCTCTTTGAGCATCCCCAGGAGTGTAAGCATCCCTGGGGGTGTCCACCAAGGACCCCACAGTTCTTCTGGAGGGGGCCCAGTCCCCTTCCCTGGAGCAGAGCAGGGGCAAAGTATGGGCACAGGAGGAGTGGCCATGACCAGTCACCCTCACTGGCCCCTCATGACCATCATTGCTCTCCCCTGAGGGTGGTCCTCGGTTATTTGCAGTGGGAGATGCTGAAAGTACTTCCTGTTCTAATTTAGAGGGAGGATCATTTTGGTGCTGGGCAATCTGATTGAGGGGCTGGCAGAAAGGGCTGCAGCAGTGGATTGGGATGAGGGAGAAGGAGAGACCTGTCAGCACCCCCAAGCCCACCACAGACCTTCCTCATAGCCACAGCTCCCCCAGGCCTTCCCCTCTCAATCTCCTCCTGTCAAATTGCCTCTTGCCTCTTCTCTCCACACCCTGCCCCAATATCAAAATGAAATCTATAAATGCTGCTGGGGTGACACATTTCCCAGCATATTCCCCGTAATGGTCTCTCTGGGTTTCTGGTTTGTTATTCAGCTTCTCAATTATTTATCTCCACAAGGAAACAGGAAAACAAACTCAGCAAAGCAAACTTCATGCCCTGTAGTGACACCGTGAGTTATTAAAGAAAAAATAAATTCCCCAATGAGTCATTTAAGATGTATTTAATCAGCTCTAACCACAGAGATGATAGTCATGACTAGCTGCTTACATTGGTCAGGGAGGGCCAGTGGCAGGGACTGAATCTGGATCTCCCCGTGGCATTTCCCAACAGGGATATCTGGGGGGAGTCCTGCTGGTGGAGGGTAAACCCTGAATGTCCTTGTGTACAGCTTAGGGTGACTGGGGGGTAATTGGAAGCTCCCCATAACCCGCATACATGTCCAGGCTGGGGGAATGCAGGGATGCAGAGGATACGGGAGGTTACATAACTGTGGGAGGATGTGGGGAATAGAAGGATGAAAGGGGTTTGGGGGATGTAGGAGATGTGGTAGGAGGTGGAGGATGCGGGGGGGATGCAGGGGGATGCAGTGTCTGCAGGGATGCAGGAGATAGAGGGGATTGGGGAAATGGAGAGGTGGATGCCCACCTGCATGGGCACATTGTGCCAGGGGGCTGCTGAGAGCCCTCTGCAAGTGCTTGGAGAGCAGCAGGGTGTGTGCCAGGTCAGTTTCTCAGGAATGCTGCTAACCCATCCCCAGTGCTTCCCTGCCCACTCCAGCCCAACGCCGAATGGCCATGGGAGGCAGCAGTAAAGGGCTCCCTAAAAACCACCTCCCAGTGACAGTGGGTGTCTATCACAACCAACTGGGCTCTGACGCCATGCTTGGGAGATAGCTCCTTGCTCCTGGGGTTCACTTTCTGTGGGACGTCTCCTCCACCTGCTGCCTCTTGCATGACAGTCAGGCTTCTGTGCTCTCAGCCTCAGGGACCGCTGAGGCACATCCCATGTCCCCGCTCCTGGCCCAGAGAGTGGCAGTGGCAATGCAGGAAATGCATAAAGGCTGTGCATTGGACGGTGTGTACAGCCCAGTATGGGTGGGCTCCTGTAGCTGGGAGGCAACCGCTGGCCTGGAAGGTGTTAAGGGCAGGTTATCTTTAGCTCACCCCTTGCTTTCAGCTCAAATCCAGAGCTATCCGCATCTAAAATGGTCGTGCCTAAATTGTGATATACTTTGAACTTGGGTTTATGTGCAGAAACCCATCTGGCTTCAAGGGATGTTCTCATCCATCCTCTTCTCACCACTGAGGGGAACCCACAAAGTCCAGCACAGACCCCTGCTGTGACTCCACAGCTCCTTGGCTCTGCACTTCCCAGCCCTCCCACCTCTCCAGTCCCCTGCCCTGGGAGCCACCAGCCATCAAATGCTCACTTGGGCAGCACTTAACCCCTTGGTCTGCCACCCCCAGAGCCGCACGCAGCCAGCAAGCTGCAATCCCCGCATGCCGCCGGCACGCCAGGCTCCACTTCAGCTTGAACACTGGGAAAAGCAAAGGGCATAATTTTAGGAGAAGCGTGTGAAATGTGTTCTGGCAGATCAGCCGAAGAGCTCTCCAGCGAAAGGAAAGCATTAACATTTGCGAAAGGTCCTTGCAACAAAGCAAAAAAATTCCCAGCAGGCAAATCCAGCTGTGGCCAGCTACCCAGAGGTGGGGATGTACAAGCTCTGGGTTGCAGACAGGGATGGGATGGGTCCAGTGGTTTGGTAACAGTCCAGGAAAGAAACATACCTGGGCAGTAGCTGATGGGGTGAAATGGTGGCGGCAACCAGAGTGGGAGGGACCGCAGGTTCCTGGCCACGACCAACGTTGCACAGAGGTGCAAGGGGATGGGTTTAGACTTTCTTGGGATAGGATCTCCCCTGGGTCTGAGCTCCTTTTCTCCGCCAGCCCCTCTCCCTCACATGACGGATTCACAGAGAAAGGAGGGAAAAAAAACCCCAAAGCCTGCAGCCTGTGATTCATCCTTACTATATTTGTACTTATTATTAGAAAGATGAAAATATAGCCAGAGCTGGAATTACAGATTTAGTAAGCAGGACTGCCTATTTCAGTATATACTGCTTCTCCTGATAACTCTGACACTCCAGGAGACCAACTTACACCCTCACTAGCATTAAGGCATTGCCCTACACAGTCTGCTTGTACATCTGAGTGGATATACTAAGTGGGAAAGTGCTTCAGGGATGGCAACGTTTGGGTTCCTGGCAGTGTTTGCTCAGCATGCTGTGCAACCAGCCAGCGTCTATAAACCTCTACCTCGATATTCAGCCTTCTGATAACACTCACCCAGATTTTGGAGTTGTATGAGTCCATGAAAGCTGTAGGCAGTAGAGACTTACCTGCTTTACACACCCCCTCCATTCCCAGCAGAGAGCTTGTGCCAAGGGGGTAATGTGTGGAGACCCTGAGCATACTGGCTCTTTGCTGTAACTTACCTATTTGTCCCAAGTCCCCAGATTTTTATGGACAAAGCCTGGGCAGCCTGCCCAAAGTCCACAGCATCTTCCCACATGAGATTTTCCTCCCTCCTGAACTGCTAGTTGTGGTCAGGCAGACAAAGTATCTTCCACAATCTCCTTGCTTGGTTTAAGACCTTTTGGCTTGCTAAGAAACCAAGTTCATTCAATATTGTGTCTGCTTGCAGAAGATGTTTTTCCAAGGTTTAATGAAGCAACAGGTGGCTGCACGACCTGAAGAAGAGTCTCCAGCATCTTTCTTGCAAAGCATTGGTGTGCTGAGACAGCTGCAACTGCAGAAGCCAACAGAGAGGCCAGGAAGGCATCACCAGATCCCTACTGCCAACCAAGACCTTGCCCTGCCTCCAGCCTGCTGCTGCCCCCTCCTTGCCC